>BQNB010065889.1:0-34773 GCA_026074375.1 Tanacetum coccineum | reverse complement strand
CAGTATCGTGCAATTTCTCGGGCACATGATTGACAGTCAAGGAATTCACGTTGACCTCGTCAAGATTGAAGCAATTAAGAATTTGGCATCTCCTACTACACCCACAGAAGTACGCCAATTTTTAGGACTCGTCGGCTAATATCAGAGATTCACCGAAGGTTTTTCAAAGATCGCAAAGCCTTTGACTGAATTAACCCAGAAAAACAAGAAGTATATCTAGGAAGAAAACCAAGAGTCAGCCTTCCAATTGCTAAAACAAAAATTATGTGAAGCTCCAATCTTAGCATTACCAAAAGGAAACGATGACTTTGTCGTCTACTGTGATGCATCACTCTAAGGTCTGGGAGCGGTGTTAATGCAAAGAGAAAAAGTTATTGCATATGCATCCCGACAACTCAAGCCTCATGAAGAGAACTATACCACACACGACCTCGAATTAGGAGCAGTAGTGTTCGCTCTTAAAATTTGGAGACACTATCTGTATGGCACAAAGTGTACTGTGTTCACTGATCATAAAAGTCTTCAGCATATCCTTGATCAGAAAATAAAAGTCTTCAGCATATCCTTGATCAGAAAGAGTTGAACATGAGACAACGCCGTTGGTTAGAATTGCCTGCAGATTACGATTATGAGATTCGCGCAGATGCCTTAAGCCGAAAGGAACGAATCAAACCACTCTGAGTTAGAGCATTACTCATGACCCTTCACCCAAAATTACCATCACAAATCCTTAAAGCCCAAACCGAGGCAATCAAAGAAGAGAACATCAAAGTTGAGAATTTACGAGGAATGGACAAAGCATTTGAAGTACATCCTGATGGAACCCGATGTATCAAGAATCAAAGTTGGTTACCATTTTTTGGTAATTTGAGGGATTTAATCATGCATGAATCCTATAAATCAAAGTATTCCATTCACCCAGGTTCTGACAAGATGTATCAGGATCTAAAGAAACTCTATTGGTGGCCTAACATGAAGGCAATCATCGCTGAATATGTTGGCAAGTGTTTAACATGCTCTAGAGTTAAAGCAGAATGTCAGAAGCCATCCGGCTTACTGATACAACCAGAGATTCCTACATGGAAATGGGAAAGAATAACAATGGACTTCGTTACAAAACTACCCAAAACCTCAAACGGACATGACACAATTTGGGTCATTATAGACCGCCTTACCAAATCAGCACATTTCATCCCTACCAGAGAGACAGATAGTATGGAAACCCTTACAAGGTTGTATATAAAGGAAATAGTTTCACGGCATGGAGTACCGATATCCATCATATCGGATCGTGACAGTCATTTCACATCCAGATTCTGGCAGTCAATGCAGAGTGCCTTGGGTACTCAATTAGACATGAGTATGGCATATCATCCCCAGACAGATGGACAAAGTGAAAGAACCATCCAAACACTAGAAGACATGCTTCGAGCCTGTGTTATAGATTTTGGAAAAGGATGGGAGAGACACTTACCATTGGTAGAATTTTCCTACAATAACAGTTACCATGCTAGTATTAAGGCAACACCATTCGAGGCACTTTATGGTCGAAAGTGTAGATCACCTATATGCTAGGCCAAAGTTGGAGATGTACAACTCACGGGACCAGAGATAATCCATGAAACCACCGAAAAGATAGTTCAAATTCAACAACACTTGCAAGCTGTAAGAGATCGGCAAAGAAGTTATGCCAATATAAGGCGAAAGCCTTTGGAATTCCAAATTAGAGATCGTGTTATGTTAAAAGTATCACCTAGAAAAGGTGTCATCCGATTTGGAAAATGAGGAAAGCTTAACCCCCGGTACATTGGTCCATTTAAGATCCTTAAAAGGGTCGGCCCAGTGGCATACACACTTGAGCTTCCTGAAGAACTCAAAAATATCCACAGTACCTTCTACGTTTCTAATTTAAGGAAATGCCTATCAGACGAATCCTTCATCATTCAAATGAAAGAGCTTTGGCTCGATGACAAACTTAACTTTGTGGATTCATGTGGGAATGTGAAGATCAAATCCGTGCCAAGTATCCACATCTATTTCCAAACATCACTCCAACATCTAAATAAATCTTGGGATGAGATTTCCTTAAGGTTGGGAGACTATAACAACCCACAATTGTCATCAATGTAATTATCCATCTATTATATTTAATAGAACCATTTTCACAGGAATATTTTTGTTTTATACCATCCATGATGTAACGTAACTTACATTTCAAAAGTAAACGTGCTCACGCAACCTACCAATGCCAATTTCATCAACGTTTATATCAAGTAAACATTATAATATGTCGAGCAATATGTTTTAAACTCCATTTTTACCATACGTTATCTATTTAACGTACCTTTCATAACATTTAATATAAAACAGATTTTATACATTAACGTTTATATCAAAACCCCGATTACATGTAATGTTTTCATATAAAACAAATGTACAAACTTGCAAGGCATGTGTACAAGTTATCAATGCATAAAATTCAAACTATGTTTCCCTCCAAAACCCTAGTACAACTCTTTTAAGCTTATGGTACAACCCGATTAAGCACACTATTCAAATAAGCTCTATTTCCCTCCAAATTCTATAGGTTTTTCATACAACCTTTTTAGCATGAGTTACAAGCTTCCAAAGCATCACATTTAAACTAGATTTCCCTCCATTTCACTACACATACTCGTCCTAAACCATAAAACCCTAACCCTAAAAACCAAAACTCTAATCACCCCGATAACACCTTAACTAGCTCGAACTAGGTCTAAACCAAGCAACCACCCTTTCACCACCATGCCGTCACCTCACCACCACCTTGTCACCACCTTGCTAGCTCCCTTTCACCTCCTTGTCACCACCTCATCAACTTGCACCTCAAGCAAAACCCTTTGTCACCTCCTAGGTTAATCGAACCCTCCCTACCATCTTACACCTTTCTAAGCTAGAACCTAGCTTCTAATAGTCACTAGCTACAACCTTGGCCACCACTTCTTCCCTACTTGGCCACTACTCCTCTCAACTTGGCCTCCACTCCAAGTTCGAGCCCTATATAAAGCCGAAACATCCACACCTTCATAACTCACCACAAAATCAAACCATCACTCGAAACAATGATCTAGCCAAGCCCTATAAGAGAAACAAAGGAAGTCTAAGACAAGTTTAAGAAGAACAAGAGGTTCTTGATTCATCTCCAAGGATTTTCGACCCATTTCACCATTTTTGAACCATTTAAGCTCTAGTAAGCCCTATCACTTGTTCTATAAGCTCTTGTTGTGTTTTAGATCTTATATAAACTTTGTTTTAACCATGTGATTACACAAAACCACGTTAGAAATCCTTAAACCAAACCAAACCCTAATCGAGCCCTAAATGACCCGTTTTGGAAACCCTAAGTCCATGCGAACCCTAATAAGCTAGCTTAAGCTTATTCCTATCCTAATAAGCTCCTATCCATCTTTATGATTTTGTGAGAAAAGCTCTTGAACCCTAAACCTACACGTTTGGTTTTCCTAAACCAAACACATGCTTAAAAACCCTAAAAGCTCTTTTCGTGAACCCTATAAGCTAAAAGCCATAAGCTGATCTAATAAGCTATTCTATCATTTTTATAAGCTTAGAAACAAACCCTAAAAGCTAGAACCCATCGAGTTATGATTTCAAAACCAAACGCACCCTTTTTGAGTTTTCAAGCTAATAAGCTCATTTGATAAGCTTTAAGCTTATAAAAATAACTTATTTTAGCTTATTGTGATAAGCTTTATGCTGCAAATTGATTTTGAGATTAAAAATACAAAGTATATGATTTTTGGACTAAGAATGCAATTCAAATGACCCTTAGGGGTATATATCGTAACATTTTGAAAATTATTAAACTTTCGGGCCAAAAGTGTAATTATCCTAAACTTAAAACCACAAGGGCCTGTTTTTCCATACTTTAAAGTTAAGGGTTAAATGTTTAAAAAATATAAATGAGGTTTTAAATTGTAAAATATATATACCAAGGGTATATATTGCCATTTTCAAATTCTCAAAGGTATAAAATGTAATATTTATATATTTAATAACAAAAATATATTTAAACATTATAAGACTCGATTTTATTCAAATCCGACACATTCATTGTTTCATTCATCGATTGAAACATTATAAAATCAATTATGTTAAATATTTAACATAATTTATTATCCACTAGCTTTTGAAGAAACTTAAAAAGATAAAATCTTATCATTTAAACTATATCGTATCACGTTACTAGGGATTTTCATGTGAGAGGATTTCATTTGGGTAGACATCTGAATTATGATAGACGAACAATGATACGATGTTTTCACAAACTAATAAACCAAAATCATTTACGTTAAACTTTATGAAATAAAGTTTGAACTAAGACTTGACATATTACCCAGGTTGCGTGACGAAGCTGTTTACTTCCACTTGATTTACTTTTGCCATCAATCAGATTTCCCTGTTAAGGTGAGTTCATAATCCCACCTTTATATGTTTTTCCAAACCCCGTGGGGGGATACATGCTATAAACCATGAATACAAGTATTTTCCAACTGTATGCTATCCTGATATATTATTGCCTAAGTTTACCTTCACTACCAATATCATTTAATCATGAACCATTAATCACTTGCGAGTGAACGCGAATATTATGGATAGATCTATCGGGATTGACGAATCCTGTTTGTGTTTATCTGTACATGAGGTAATCAAACGCACTATATTTGAGAATAATGGGTAACTTTGGAATGTAACCTTTCCAAGAGGACATTTGTTCCTCAATAATGTCACTGAGGTGATTTCTATGTTAACGTTTAAGTTTATGAGCTTAGGGCAATAATACTGTTTTCCATGATAATTGAAATTGTACAATTATTACTTATGACGACTTGTATTCAACCATTTCATTACAAACCTATGAATTTCACTCAACCTTTGTGTTGACCTTTTTAGCATGTTTATCTCAGGTAACTAAGCAGTTTAAGGCACGGAGTGGCATGGACTTGAAGGCGTCCAAACTTGTTATCATTTAACCGTTATGTTTTAAATATATTTTGGGACCTCCTTTTTGTAAAACTCTGATATATTATTAAATGATAACTAAAGTTTTTTAAAACGTCTCTTTTAAGTCGTTTTCTATGATTATGACTGTTGATTCATGAAGTAATACCCCTAATTTAGCTTCCGCTGCTATGTGAATTATCGGAGTGTTACATAGTATTCGTATGTCCCTTCCCTTCCTCTAACATAACTTAAAGGAACCACCCTCATTATTTCATGGTCCTTCGTGAATTAAGCATAGTTGATCAGGCTATGCGTAATTTAGGAAGAATTATGAAATCATCGGGCAAGTCAACTTTTGCCATGTTCGAGGTTTTACGAAAACTTTAGTTTGGTTATAGTCGCGTTTTTATTTTAGAAAAACGGACATTCTCTATAACCCTGGCTCTGATACCAATCTGTCACACCCCGCTAAAGCGGAAATACGGGAACGCGACATAATGATTTACATAGCTCAAGATACAAGATCATACCATACAAGGTTTACAAAGAGTTAGATTTGCAATAGTTCACCAGTTTACATTTTAGATCCAAAAGGCATAAGTCTCTAGATAAACACCCTATGAATGTACGTCTTTAGTTCTCGTTACTCTTGATTTAACTTGGTTAAAAACACACCTGAAAATGATTCTCGAAAAGGTCAACATAAAGTTGGTGATCTTGTAGGTTTGATAACAACCTAGTTGCTGTGCCATGATTTCAAAGGTGGACAAATGTGCAATATGACAGTGAATACATATAATATAATAGATACCACCATAACAACTCCATGCTATCATAGATTCAAGATCCACGAAGCTTTCCAAAAGATATAGCTACCAACATAGCAACTCATACTATCAAAGATTCAAAGGGTTTATCATTTTTATGTCATTTGGGTTGAACAAGAAAGAAAAAGGGAACAAAGGGTTTATCATTTTTATGTCGTAGTTGTGATGATTGAAAAACATTTATATGTTATGTAGCTTATTTATTGTCTAGCTTAAAAATAAGCTTATTCGGCTTATTTTTGTACTTATTGAGATTTCGGTTGGAACATGGTTATAAGGAAAATGGTTTTGGTTATTTACCTATGGTATCTTATTTTTGCAAGATTATTTTGATAGCCTATTTTGATATCTAAAGAACCACGTAGCTTATTAAAAAGCGAAGTATACTTATTTTGAGCTTATGAGGCTCACGGCCCAATAATCCGCGACTTATTATGGACCTTATTGTGGTCCGGATTATTTTTGTGGCTTTTGGTTATAACTTATTATGATATTTAAGGCCTCACGTAGCTTAACGGCATAAAAATAAGCTCCGGATAGCTTATTTTGGGCTTAATGGGCCACGACCCAATAAGACAAGCCAAACCGAGGCTTGGTCTTGGTCCGTGAGTCTTGGCTTACGTTGTGGTTTATTTCTTGAACTTATATTTACTACTAAGTATGTTATTGGACCTAAATCGGATCTTAGAACTTAATAAATACGTTTTGGACCACTATTAGGCCTTAAGGCCCAATAAACGAAAACTAGTCGTTTTATTCGACTAAAACGAACTTTTAAAAAGTAAAACATACTTAATATATATATATAATATATAATATATCATATAGTATATATTAGACATTTAAGGAAATATATATTGAAAAACTTTGCGAGATGTAGATTTTTGGCATTTTGTGTCGGAAGTGTAAAAACTAATGGAAGAGTGTGGATATACCACTTTCCGACAAAATGCCAAAAATCTACATCTCGCAACGTTTTTTAAAAGATATTTCCTCAAACGTCTAATATATATATATATATCTACATCTCGCAACGTTTTTTAAAAGATATTTCCTCAAACGTCTAATATATATATATATATATATATATTAGACATTTAAGGAAATATATATTGAAAAACGTTGCGAGATGTAGATTTTTGACATTTTGTCGGAAAGTGGTAAAAAATTAAATGGAAGAGTGTGGATACCACTTTCCGACAAAATGCCAAAAACCACATCTCGCACGTTTTTTAAAGAAATTTCCTCAAACCGTCTTAATAATATATATATATATATATTATATATATATATAGATATATATAATATATATATATAAGTAATATACAATATACAAGTATGTTTTACTTTCAAAAGTTCATTTTAACAGAATAAAATGACTAGTTTTTGCTTATTGGGCCTTAAGGCCCAATAGTGGTGCAAAACGTATTTATTAAGTTCTAAGATCTGATTTAGGTCCAATAACATACTTACTAGTAAATATAAGTTCGAAAAATAAACCACAACGTAAGCCAAGACTCACGGACCAAGACCAAGCCTCGGTTTGGCTTGCCTTATTGGGCGTGGCCCATTGAGCCTAAAATAAGCTATTCGGAGCTTATTTTTAAGCCGTTAAGCTACGTGAGGCCTTAAATATCATAATAAGTTATAACCAAAAGACACATAAGTAAGCCAAACCACAATAAGGTCCACAATAAGCCACGGCTTATTGGGCCTTATTGGGTCGTAAGCGTCATAAGCTCAAAATAAGTATACTTAGCTTTTTAATAAGCTAATAAGCTACGTAGTTCTTTCGATATTTCAATAGGCTATCAAAATAAGCTCACAAAAATAAGATGTTAGAAATACAAAAAAGTATCGGTCACTTCCAATATAACTAGTCATAGCTCGTAGTAAGTTGTTATGATAAGTTAGTAAGCTAACCGGGCCAAAGTCACAATGTAAGCCCATAATATAAGCCCAATGGCCGGTTATGCTAGGTATATAAACCCTCTCCACACATGGAGAGGGTGTTGGTTGTTCATTTTCTCATTTACACCTAATCTAATATTCCATATTTTCTTTCTCTCTCTAAGTGTTCATCCAACCATCTTTCTCTCTCTAAAACTTCAAGGAAATCATTCCATACTTGTGTAAGATTATTCTACAATTGGTATCAGAGCCATGGGGTGTTTGTGAAGGTTTTGTGTACGTTTGTTACTCATTTTTTTAGGCGTGTAGTTTGGTTTGAATCCATCAAAAAGTTTTCACTTTTTGAGGGTTTAAAAACCATAATGTTTATAACTTTTTTACTTATTTATCTTAGTATAGACTAGAAGTACAAGAAAATCTTTCTAAAACCATAAAAAATTTCATCTTTTTGAGTCTTTTTGGTTAAAAGAGGGTTTTGTACCAAGAATCTTGATTTCAAATTTTTCGTGTCAAAAATATTAAAGTTTGTGTTTTTAAGGTTCTAATAGTCTTAGATAGTTAAGTTGTACAAGAAAAATCGGGTAAAAACGTCAAAAAGTGTGTTTTTTAAGATTTTTGATTTTTGAGTTTCGTAGTGAATTGGGCGATTTATACACTTCAACAGGCGATCTATACGTTTTGTTAAGTCAGGCGATTCATACAAGTGTGTTAAGTCAGGCGATCTATACGAGTGTATTGTCTTAGGCGATTTATACGAGTGTATTTACTCAGGCGATCTATACGTGTGCATTTTTCCTCAGGCGATTTATACAATCATTTATTTCCTCAGGAGATTTATACTCAGATTAACAAGGGCGATTTATACACACTTAATTAACAAGGGCGATTTATACATGCTCTTTTACAAAGGGCGGATTTATAAAGAGATAACGGTGTTAGGGTTTTAGGGTTTTTTTGTATAATATGATTTAACATTAAGGGCTTTTATGAGATTAGTTGTGAAATTAGGTTTAAACTATGAGGGCTATTTTGGGTGTTTTTGGGAATTTTGTCTTTATATGGTTGACTTTGTTTGACCAATGTTTGACTTTTGTTGACCTTTGATAGCATTTTCCCGGCTCTCGTTGTGCTCTTCCGTTTCCCATGTCCATGTTTGTCCGGTTTTGACTGTTTCTTGTGATTTTTGCTATATCCATACCTACACAATCACAAAGACAAAACAAGTAATATACAAGCATTTTATGCATAATTTTGGTCTTTTAAGGGACATTTTTGATATAAAAAGGATATGTGTTTTCACACATATCAATGCTAAATAGAGAGCACGGAAGAATGATACTTGAATAAGTTGAAAATGGTCCTCTCATTTGGCCTACGGTTAAAGAGAACGGTGTGATCAGGATAAAGAAATATGCTGAATTTTCTGCTACTGAGAAAATTCAAGCTGATTGTGATATGAAAGCTACCAATATCATTCTTCAAGATCTTCCTGCTGATATCTATTCACTTGTGAATCATCACAGAGTTGCTAAAGATTTATAGAAGAGAGTTCAGTTACTGATGCAAGGTACCTCTTTAACAAAGCAGGAAAGAGAATGTAAGATGTATGATGCATTTGATAAGTTTATTCACATTAAGGGGGAATCACTTCATACGTATTACTTATGATTTACTCAGCTGATCAATGATATGAAAATCTACAAGATGAAAATGGAGCAATTTCAAATTAATACTAAGTTCTTAAACAGTCTTCCACCCGAATGGAGTAAGTTTGTGATGGATGTAAAACTAGTTAAAGATTTGCATACCTCTAACTTTGAACTTCATGCATATCTTGAACAACACGAAATCCATGCAAATAAAGTCCGTATTATCTGTGAACGCAATCAAGATCCACTTGCATTCGTTGCAAATCAGCAGATGACACCACCTCACTTCAACACTTATCAGTCTTATTACAAAAATCCTCAACTACAACAACAGTTTTCACCATCACAACATGGATCAATTCAACCCAATCAACATTACTCATCTCATTATCCATCACAACCTCCATTCAATCATTCAACCATCACATTCATATCAGTCTCAAATGAATCATCAAACCTCGACTGTACCACAAGTAATTCCACAAGTTGCTTATCAATCACCTCAAGCTCCTACACAACTGATGACTGAGTCACCATTTGTTGACTCAGGTTTTGTTGTTCCTGTGTTTTCTCCTGGAGATGATCCAATTGCTTGTCTCAATAAAGCAATGGCTTTTCTAATGGTTGTAGCTTCTTCAAGGTTCCCTACTACCAATAATCAGCTCAGAACCTCTTCTAATCCAAGAAACCAAGCCACTATTCAAGATGGCAGGGTTACCGTGCAACAAGTTCAGGGGAGACAAGGGCAAAATTATTCTGGTCATACGTATAAGGGCAATGCTACTAGTTCAAGGGGAAATGCTGCAAGTGGGCAGGCAAGAGTTGTTAAGTGCTACAACTGTCAAGGTGAAGGACATATGGCTAGGCAATGCACTCAGCCGAAGCGACCACGGAATGCAGCATGGTATAAGGAGAAAGCAATGTTAGCAGAAGCTCAGGAAGCTGGACAAATATTGGATGAAGAGCAACTTGCATTTCTTGCAGATCCAGGAATTCCAGCAAGTCAAGTTCAGACAGTCATTCCTCACAATGCTGCTTTTCAAACTGAGGATCTTGATACTTATGATTCTGATTGTGATGATCTCTCAACTGCACAAGCGGTTCTCATGGCCAACATTTCCAACTATGGTTCAGACATTGTCTCAGAGGTACCTAATTCTGAAACCTATCTGAATGATATGGAAAATCAAAGTGTGCATGCATTTCAGGATTTTGAACAATCACAAGTTATGGATTTTACCTAAAGAATGAATATCCTAGTGAAAGCAAAATCATTCCATATTCAAATATTTGCAAGAACACAACAGCATCTGTTCAAGAGACCTAATTTACAAGCACAACAAGATTCAATGATTTTCTATGAATTGAACAAATGTCAGGACAAAATAATAATCATGTAAATAATTGGGAAAAGGCTAATAAAGGAACATATACATGAATCAGTAACCGCTGAGCTTGAGAGATATAAAGAAAAGTCAAAACTTTTAAACAACGTCTTAATATTGATTTAAGTATCGTAAAAAATAATTGATTCTTCAAATGGATGATATGATAGTAGAAACTTGCACTCAAAGAACAAATTTGACTCACTTGAAGCAAAATCTTTCTAAACAAATCAAAGAAAAGGAATATTTATTAGAAACTTTTTCAGTTTTCAAAAATGAATCCAAAGAAAAGGAAGATAAATACCAGGAAAACAAAATTGATTTGGAAAAAAGATTAAGGAACTTGATAATATCATTTGTAAAGTGGGTCAATATGCTCAGACAGTGCACTTGTTAACTGAGCCTCAAGCGTTTTATGATAATACACACAAACAAGCTCTAGGTTATCAAAATCCGTTTCATCTATGATGGTGTTGTTTTGTCTAATACACATGTTGCTATGCCTGTGATTGATGATGAAGAAACATTAATTTTGGAAGAAGAGGGTCGATCAAAAATGTTTGAAAAAGCAAAGGATCCAGAAACTGTTAAACAAAACATTTCTCATAAACCTATTGATTATGAAAAGTTAAATAGCCTAAGTAAAGATTTTGGGAAACGTTTTACTCCACAACAAGAATTATCGGCTGAACAAGCATTTTAGTTACGTATATCCAATCCATCCATTGAATCTTTCTACACACCACCTGTCATAATGGAAGTTCCTAGTGAAATTACACTAAGTGATTTGTGAATAGCAAGCCGTGGTGTGTTGTGTTTTAAAAAAAAAAAAAAAAAAAAAAAAAAAAAAAAAAATTTTTAAATTTTATTTTTTTTTTTTTTTATTTTTAAAAGCTCAAATCCACCTCACCCATTTGACTATGTGGAAGAAGAGGAACCACACCAAATGCTCTTAAAGGTGAATGGGTTGTTGAGCATACTAAAACTATTTTCAATAATGAAATAATTCCATTTGTAAAATCTTAAAAGACATCTGCAATGGTTTGATAAAGACTTCTAAATGCAATAACATAAGTACCAAACATCCTTTGACCAAATGGAAACAGCTTTAAGACAGTTGTCAGTAATAAACAATGTTTGGAAATTGCTGAAAAAGAAACTCTTTTGGAAATTGATCGACTCTTACATAAAATCATGTCTCAAGAAGTAATGTTAAATGTGATGAATTTTACGTTTTTGTATAATATATTGTGTATATGAAAATGCAAAGTGTCGATTCGTGGAAAAGTGTCTAATCTTATGCCTGACTTACCAAATCAAACAAGATAAATGTCTCCTTTTGAAAAATCATTCACAAATTAAAAAACATTGTATTTCTCTCGAAAAAAAAAATGTCAATGCAATCAAAACAAATTTTTCTAAAACGAATAACTCTTGGTTAATCAAATTGCTGTTGAAATTCAAGAAGATTTTAGAAATAAATGATTTGAAAGCTCAGCTACAAGACAAAGACACCATTTGTAAGTTGAAGGATACCATCAGATCTTTGAGTAAGAATGCTAAGGAAGAGAATGTTAATCATGATTGCGATCTTGAGCCCATAAATGAGGAATTGGAAAATAGTGTGGCTACCTTACTTTCAGAGAACGAGCGTCTTTGTAATGAAATTAATCATGTGAAATAGAGGTATTCAAGAACAGTTGACTCAATCAAAGCAACACTTTTTCTTCAAAAAGAATCACATGATTCTTTAATTACAAATTGAACTAAAAACTGTGAAAATGAGATTTAAAAGCCCAAATTCACGACAAGTTTTTGTATAACATCATAAAAATGATTTACAAAATTAAAAGGAAATAATTGTTGAAAATGCTACACAAATACATCTGCCACACTATTGCTCCAAGTATGTTCAAGCTGGATTAGTACCAGTGCTCTAGGTTATTTCAAAATAGGGAAGCTCATATAGAACTTATAAGCACACTCAAGAAATTGCCAATATCTTCGTGAAATAAGTCGAACTTCTAAGGCGAAACAACCATTAGATAGTGAAGTTAGACTTTCCTGTAAGTATGTACAAGAAGTTCCAGGAGTTATCTTGTATATTTCAAGATACGTCCCTAGAATGCGATAACATAGAGTTTCTAAGAAGATTGATGTCACACCAATGAACAATGTCAAGAAAGTTAGGTTTGCTGAACCCATCACATCCTCGAGCAAGACTGAACAGGTAAAGTTTTCTAAAACATCAGATTCTAACACACCTGTGTTGTCTTCTACAGGAGTGAAGTGTTCTACACGTAATGGCGGATTCAAGCCTCGAGGCAATAAAAAAAGAATGAACATCGCGCAAACCACCCATAGGAACAAGAAGAATAAAGTAGAAGCCTAATCTAGGAAAGTGAGTAAATTAAATTGTGTTGTTAAACCTGTTTTTGATGTTGATGTTAAGCATTCATTGTCAAATGCGAATTCTAATATTATCTGTGCTACTTGTAATAAATCTATGTTTGATGGTGTTCATGATAAATGTCTTCTTGATCTTGTGCAAAATGGGAGTTATTTTAAAAATATTAATTTTTAATTTAAAAATTTTTTTTAAACAAAAAAAAAGTTTTTATTTTTATTAAACTTCTAATCTGCTAAGAAACATAAAAAGCAAAATATTTGGAAATCTACGGGTCATGTATTCACTGAAGTAGGATTTAAGTGGAAACCAATAGGCAGAATCTTCACTATAGTTGGTAAATCGTGCCCTTTAACTAGGATCACTTCCACTAACATAGTGCCTCCTAAGCAAACCACTCCTCACTCAGTTGAAATACAAAAACCAGAGATAAAAGTCTATAGCAGGAAACCCAAAAATGTTAGAAATTTAGGTTCGAGTAAAGTAGCTAAGATTGTAGAATCTAAGAATGCTAACCACTCGGAACCCAATCAAATTTGGGGATCCAATGCTACAGATATTCCATCATCTTCTTCTCTTGTCATGACAGGTTGTCCAGATTGTACTCTGGTATCTGGACTCTGGATGTTCGAAACACATGACAGGGAATCGCTCTCAGCTCATGAACTTTGTTAGTAAATTTCTGGGTACTGTTAGATTCGGGAACGACCAGATTGCAAGGATTATGGGGTATGGTGACTATCAGCTGGGAAATGTTGTTATCTCAAGGGTATACTACATTGAGGGGCTTGGACATAATTTTTTTTCGGTTGGACAATTTTGTGATGCAGATCTTGAAGTTGTATTTCGGAAAAACACTTGCTTCATTCACAATTTAGAAGGTGTTGATCTACTTTCAGGGTCTTGTGACACAAATTTGTACATAATTTCTCTTGATGACATGCTTCGATCATCTCCGATCTGTCTTCTATCCAAAGCGTCAAAGACTAAGAGCTGGTTATGGCACCGTCGATTATCACATCTCAACTTCGGTACTTTAAACAAGCTAGCTAAAGACGGTCTTGCACGAGGAATTCCTAGGCTTAAATTTCAGAAAGATCATTTGTGTTCAGCATGTGCATTAGGGAAAAGTAAGAAAACCTCTCATCAACCCAAAGCTGAAGACACTAACCAAGAGAAACTGTATCTTTTGCATATGGATTTGTGTGGCCCGATGCATGTGGCTAGTATTACGGAAAAGAATATCTTAGTATAGTCCGACGATTTTACTCAAGATTTACCCCGGTTAGATTTTTGAAGACAAAGATGAAGCTCCGCGTCCATCATCAATGTATTAAAAACATACCAGTTTGTTTAAATACCAAAGCTGGAATGTTTTCGAAACAGATAATGGAACGAATTTATCAATCAGACACTTCGTGAATGGTATGAAAATGTTGGCATCTCGCATCAAACTTCTGTAGCTCGCACTCCTCATCAGAACGGTGTGGTTAAAAGGCGTAACCAGACTCTAGTAGAAGTTGCTCGTACAATACTAATATTTTATAAAGCTCCATTATTTCTCTAGGCTGAAGCTATCAATACTGCTTGTTACACCCAAAACCGTTCTTTGATACGCCACCGATACAACAAAACTCCATAAGAGCTTTTGCAAGACAAGAAACCGACCCGCTTAATCATTCCTTTCATGTCTTTGGTTCCTCCTTTGTTAGTCCCACCATGAACATGATGACTAGAAACTTATGATGCAAAAGCAGACATTGGGATTTTCGTTGGTTACACGCCTGCAAAGAAAGCGTTCAGAATCTATAACAGAAGAACCCGAATTATTACTGAAACAATTCATGTAACGTTCAATGAGCTAACAACTATGGCTTTTGAACAATTCAGTTCAGGACCCGGACTTCAGCATATGACTCTTGCTACATCCAGTACAGGACTCGTATCAAACCCTGTTTCTCAACAACCTTGTATTCCACCAATAAGAAATGATTGGGATCGTTTGTTTCAACCAATTTTTGATGAATACTTTAATCCTCCACCAGCTACTGTATCTCCAGTTCAAGAAGCTCCCGCTCCAAGATCTGAAGCATTAGCTGATTCTCCTGTGTCTACTTCAATTGACCAGGATGCTCCATCAACAAGTATTCCAACATCACAAAAACAAGAACATTCTCCAATCATTTCTCAAGGTTTTAAAGAATCACCTAAAACACCAACATTTCATAATGATCCTCTTAATGAATCTTCTAATAAAGACTCGACTTCTCATGGATCATCATCTAATGTAAAACAAATCCATACTCCATTAGAACACATTGGTAGATGGACTAAGGATCATCCTATAGCAAATGTGATCGGTGATCCTTCTCGTTTTGTTTTCACCAGAAAACAACTACACACTGACGCCATGTGGTGTTATTTTGATCTTCACCAAAAAAAAAAAAAAAAAAAACTAACTTCAGTAGACCACAAGCTTCAAACAAGAAAGACCGAACCGTCCATTGATCGATCAATATGCCAAGAGGAAATTCATGAATTTGAAAGACTTTAACTTTAGGAATTGGTGCCGTATCCAGACAATGTGTTCTTGATTAAACTCAAATGGATTTATAAGGTCAAAACAGATGAATCTGGTAGGGTACTAAAAAATAAGGCTCGATTAGTTGCTCAAGGATTCAGACAAGAAGAGGGTATCGATTTCAAAGAATCATTTGCACCGGTTACTAGAATTGAGGCCATTCGTATCTTTGTAGCATATGCCGCTCACAAGAATATGTTAATCTACCAAATGGACGTCAAAACGGCTTTCTTGAATGGTGAGCTCAAAGAAGAGGTCTACGTTTCTCAACCAGAAGGATTTGTTGACCAGGACAACCCATCGCATGTGTATAAGCTCAAAAAGGCCATTTACGGTCTCAAACAAGCACCACGTGCATGGTACAATATGCTGTCAAGCTTTCTTATCTCTCAACAATTCTCTTAAGGTGCAGTTGATCCTACACTCTTCACACGGCATGCTGGAAACGACATATTACTGGTACAAATTTATGTTGACGATATAATATTTGCATCAACTAATACTGCCATGTGTGATGAGTTTGCTAATTAGATGACCTCTAAGTTCAAGATGTCAATGATAGGGCAAATGTCATTCTTTTTAGGATTACAAATTTCTCAAAGTCCCAGAGGCATCTTTATAAACCAATCTAAATATGCTTCTGAAATCGTTAAAAAATATGGCTTAAATACTACTGATTCTGTTGACACACCCATGATTAAAACCAAGAAACCAAGATGAAGACCTATAGGGGAAACCAGTTTATACTACACTTTACCATGGCATGATTGGATCCTTAATGTATCTTACAGCCAGTAGACCGGACCTTAACTATGTTGTCTGCTTATGTGCCCGGTATCAAGCTAAGCCTACCGAAAAGCACTTACAAGCGGTGAAACAGATCTTTCGATACCTTAATGGAACCATTAACATGGGTCTATAGTATTCGAAGGATACCGATATGTCTCTCACAGCTTATGTAGATGCCAATCACGCAGGGTGTCAGGACACTAGACGTAGTACATCGGGAAGCGCTCAGTTCTTAGGTGACAAACTTGTTAGTTGGTCATCCAAGAAGCAAAAGAGCACTGTTATCTCGAGTACAGAGGCTGAATATATTGCCTTGTCTGGATGTTGCTCACAAATCCTATGGATGCGTTCATAACTAACAGACTATGGTTTTAAATTCAATAAGATTCCTCCTGTACACGATAACCATATGCGATTGCTTATGCTGCAACCTGTTCAACATTCAAGAGCTAAGCACATCGATATTCGCTACCATTTCATAAAGGAGCAAGTGGAGAATGGAATCGTGGAACTATACTTTGTCCGGACTGAATACCAACTGGCTGACATCTTTACTAAACCATTGCCTCGAGAGAGATTTAACTTCTTGATCGACAAGCTTGGTATGAGAAGCATGTCTCCAGAAACGTTGAAACGTCTGGCAGAGGAAACGGACGAGTGATGGTGGTAACTCATATCCTGTATATATGTACATATGAAAACATAAAAAAAAATACAAAAAGAGTTTCCTTTTATAAAATTTTACAAAAACAAAAGAAAAAATTAAAAAAATTCAGAAAAATATAAAAATATGTATCTACGGCATGTCTTCTGAAATTCGATAACATTTACGGCCTTAGAAATGTCATTCAATAATGATACGAGGCTGTAAATGAAGTTCGAGCAGAAGTTCCAAAAAAGTTTTCAAAACATGCCAAAATGGCTTGCTATTATTTCAGATAGCAACCCGGTCATCATCTTAAAGGCAAGTATGTCGTCAAAAAGACAACTTGACCTCACAACGGGAAATTTATTTTTCTCGGGAATGAATTACTTTATATTCATTCAAAGGCTTGTGATTACATTGCATCACAACCCGTGCTTCCTTTAATCCGTAAGTGTACGTGTCAGTGCGCTTATGTGGCAAAATAAGAGAAATCTTATTTTCTTGGGTGTTGCTTTTAAAAATATACAATAATCATCGTTCAGATTCAATAAATCAACATTTTTCTAAGACAATTTTGAACCATCAAATAACGACTACAGCTCTTTCAATAGAAAACGGGTCATTATTTGAGGGGGAGAATCTGTCAAAATCATCTTCTTCATAATTAATAAAGTGTCAATCATAAAAGGTTTTTAATGGTGTCGGGTGAATAATTAAAGGGGAGTTGATAAATGTCAACTTAATAGGGCTTTATTTGCTATCTGTTTAATCTTATAGGGGCATTAATGCATTATGTGAACTTGCTTCTTGATAACTAAACCTTAAGGGCTAATGTTGCAAATTTGGAAACTTAGTTTGCCTTAGGAATAGGTTATAAGAAATTTGATAGTGTCCCTAAACCTTAGGGGGCATTTCTGTCAAAAACCCAAAAAGGTTTTGAACAAACACCCCCCTTTGCCCGCTCTGTTAGTCACATGAACACAAAACACAATCATAAACCTTAGTGTAAAATACACATATCCATTTGTGCTTAAAATAACCCAAATAAACCCAAACAGACCAAACTGCAAAAAGGTGCTGTATTTGTGTTTTGTGTGTCGGAACGATTTTTTTGGGGGAGAAGGGGGGGGGGGGGGGGGGGGGGGGGGGAGGAGGGGGGGATTTTTTTTTTTGATTTATTTTTTTTTATATCAAAAATCACAAGAAAGCCATCAAAAACAAGCAAGCACGGACACGAGAACGGAAGAGTGAACAAAAGCCGGAAGCCAAAGCTAGAAAAAGTCAAATCTACAGTCAACCTCAGTCAATCATGGTCAACAAAAGTCAAGACCCAAAGTGTTTCAAAATAACCCCTCAACTTTCAAAAAAAATCCATAAATGGGCCACACTCGGATCCATAAACCCATTTCACTAGTCCATTTACCTTTTTATAAACCACAGGGACCAAACTTGCATATTCTCAAAATCATTTTATAACTATACCTTGAGACAACAAAAGAGAGGGACTGAATTTGTCAAAGGGCTAAAGTTTAAAAATAAGTTACCCGTTTCAGTTGTAAAAAGGCGCGAAGACCTAATTACTGTTCATCGTCACTACAAATTTACTAGCCAGGGTAAAATAGAGGGCAAATGGAAATTGAGGGGCAAGTAAGTCTATTTATGAGCTCCTAAACAAGATGGAAGGGAGAGATTAGTAAAATCAAGAGATCTAAGCACCTCACTCAAGCACATAGCCACGTCATCAATGGAGAAGCACAAATGGAATGTGGGTTTTGTACTATTTCTACTCAGAGAAGAAACACAAGTGAGCCTCTAACGGATTGCTAGCTTGGCAATCCGTGCGAGGTCACTTAGTGATCCAACGGCTTAAAACTTAGCCCCAATGATTGGTTGATTGGATGGCAGAGATTGATGGGCGCCTCTAACAAACTCAAAGGCCTAGAAGCTTCAATATGGTGCTATAAATAGCACCCTCATCACACACACACGAATATCTTTTTCTTTTTCTAGTTCTAGCATAGTGTAGTTTTAAAAAAGCTTAAATGTAATTTTGATTCAATTGAAATTTCTTTTAAGTAATGTAATTCAGCTCTTTTTAATGAAATTTAGTTTTAATTTTGTCATAAAGTTTCATAGCTTTCAACTAATAAGCTCTCTTAATAAGCCTATCTGTCTCAATAAGCTAATAAGCTCATATTAAGCTCTTTCAGTCTTTAAGCTGAAATGGAGCTTATTTAATTCAGTATTAATCATATCTAAACCTTTAATCATCTTAACATACACTTGTGGATTATTGAGCTTTTTGGAAGTTTGACCAATTATGGAAGGGTCAAAGAAGGACTTAACTCTTAGCTTATTTATAAGCTAGGAGAGCTTGTAGCAGCTTAATTGTGTGTAAGCTTCTGTTTAGCTGAAGCTAAGGGTTTATTTCCATTACTTTTGTTCTTTAATTTCAGAAGTTTTAGATTTATTAAAAAATTTTGCTTAATTGTCTATCTGCTTCTATTTATTTAGCTTATCTGTTTCTCTAGTGCATTAATTCTTTGCTGCTTGTACTTATAGACTCGTTAGTCATACACTTGCATCTGTTTTCTTAGTTTTTTTAGTTATAGTAATTTGTTTTCTATATAATTTGTCATTAAACCTTAAAAAACCAAAAATAAGAAATTATAGATTAGATCTTAATTCTAGTTTAAAGTAGTTGTTAAATTGTGTTAATTAGGTTTGAATTAAGCTAGTTAATATCTGGTAATCAAGTTTTCCTAATTAGTTTTCAATTTAAGAGTTTTTTTTTCTATTCTATCTACTAGCTAAAGGGGTGTTTGCTAAGGATTTTGACCATCAATAGTCAAAATGACTTAATCAATTTTGTGTCGAATATTTTGTTATCAGTATAGGATAATAGATAATCAATTTTCATAGTTTAGTTTTCAAAATTTAAAGAGTTTGAGCTTATTTTAAGTGTGCCAGCACTAGGGCACTTTTAGTCTTATCTTGTTACTTATGAAACTTTGATCTAAGCTTTTCAAGGGTTAGATCTTGCTTGGTCTGTGTTTTAACACTCTATTTGAGTGTTTTTATGCAATTAGAATCCTTTAGGTAAACCTGCACTATTTTGTTTTGCACTTTGTGCAAAGTGCATCAGTAGTAACTAATGTTCCTACTAAGCACTTTTGGCTTAATTTTTAACTAGGTAATCCTAGGATTTAGCTTTTAAGGTTAGAGTAGGATTTAGATTAGGTATAGCTTAATTCAGTTTAAAACTTATTTTTCATTTCCTAGCTTATTTCCCTTAGTACATTTAAGCTTAAAAGTTTCATAAAAAGCCAAAAGACCAAAAACAGTACCATCTAGATCCTAGTCTTTAAATTCAAAATTCTAGCTTATAAGGTTAGAATTTATAGTTTAGATAAGTAGCTTATAAGGTGTTTGTTTTGTTTTTTTAAAAGATAGAGTCAAGGTTGCTATTTTGAGCCATTTGAGCTAATTTGGTTTTTTGAGCTTAATTATTTGTTTCCTGAGTATGCTACTCTAATCATCACTTCAGTTATCTTCTAGTGTTTTTAAGCTCAAATATCTTCATAAATAATTAAGCAATCACAAGCTTTCCAAAACTTCTTTTTAGTTTTAAAATTTGAGCCTAATTTGAGCTTATTGCAGGTAAATAAGTAAAGTGAGCTTTAAAGCTCACTACTGATATACAGCTTTGATAAGCTGGTTCAGAGCTATTAGTAGTTTCAGCTTATGTTCCCTTTATTAAAATTGCTTAATTTTGTGTCCTCTTTAAGCCCTAGTATTTAGTTTTTCATAAAAGTCAAAAATTTAAAAAAAGAGCAAAAAGGGGTTTGCCTGCCTCGAACCCACGACCTCACACTTATAGACCCAACGCCTTAACACTTTGCTACATTAGCTCATCCGTTACCTTCTCCTTTCATTAATCCTTTATTCACATTTTCTATTCACTAGATTTTAATAAGCCGTAGCCTTATAAGTTCTTTTCTCAGCTTATTTAATAAGCTGAGTTCTTCCTTTTATTTTTCTAGTAATCTTTGTTACATTTTAGATTTTTCCTGAATTTTTCGTAATTTTTCATCAATTATTTTATTTTTAATAGTTTTTCGAAAGTAAAAATCTTAAAAAATACATAAAAAATAGAAAAAAGTTTCAGAAAAATACAAAAAAATAGTTTTTAGTTTTATAAAAAATAGCTTTAGGTTTACATTCAGTAAAATCATTTTCACCACTTTTAGATTTTAATTTTCATTTTTAAGCTTTTATTTTTAATTTTAAAAATAGTTAAAAATAGTTTTCTGAGTTTTTATGTTATTTTAGATTTTTCTAAGTTTAAAAATCATTTTTCTAAGTTTTTAGTACTTAATTTGCTATTTTTTAAGATTTAATTAGATTAAATTAGTTTTTAATTCATAATAAATTCAAAAATAATCAAAAAAATGTTTTTCTTTTTCCTAAAATTTTCTTTTGTCCTATCTTAGGTTTAGAAATTTAGTTTACATTTTTAGGAGTTAAATTTAGTTTATTTGCTTATTAGTCGCATTTTATTTGTTTCCCGTTAATTATTAAGTGCTTTAATTGTTTTTGATTGCTTGTTTTTAATTAGTAGTTATAAAAAACCCAATCAATCTTCAAACCCATTGCAGATATATCCAAATATCAAGAAGTCTCAATTTCTCAAATCGTTGGAAAACGAATCGGGAAATCTACTTCCGATAAACAACGTATTATTATATATTATATATATATATTTTAAAGAGTAATTTCCTTTAGGGAAATTTCTTAATTGCTCATTTGAATAAATATTAGTGATTTATCCGCGTATCAAATTTTTGGCGCCGTTGCCGGGGATTTGAGTTAACGAATCTATCGTTTTGTGTTTGTTGATAAGATTTGAAGATCCTTTCGTCCCCGAAAGTTTCATTTTTGCTAAAAATTTTCAAAAATCCAAAAAAATCATAAAATATAAAAAGTAAAAAAATATTTTTCTTTTCTTTCTAGTATAGCTATCATATAAAAAAACACATAAAAAATATTTAAAAAAATAAAAAATTGTCCTTTAAAAAAAGAAATTAAATAAACAAAGTTGGTAAAAGAACACCAACATATAATACATTCAATTGAGGTATTTCATAAGCAATTCAGGGGAACTTGTTGGTTTCCCAAATCGTACTAAAGATTTAACACTTTCCTTTGTGTCTCTACGAAGTACGGCGCACCTTGAAAAATAATTTTTTTAAGAGCTACCGTGAAGTAGTTGATTATTTGGTTTAAGTCTCTTCCGTGTAATCGTTAAAATTCGTTGTTAATAAATATTCAAAAATCCAAAAAATTAGTGTAGAATTTTACTTTCAATTTTTAAATATTTTCTTGATTTTAGTGCATGCGCACTCGATCTCAAGCTCGTAATCGAAATCGCCGACAACAACAATTAACAACGGTTATTGTTGAGGAACCCGAGATTCCAATGGCCGACAATCTAACCATACTCCAAATGCTACAAGCTCCCATCGAGGATATAATGAAATGCAATAGTTGTTTTCCACCGATAAATGCAAACAATTTCGAGCTTAAACAACCTTTGATTAATCTTGTGCAAAGTAATAAGTTCACGGGTAGACAAGACCCTCATAATCACCTTCGATTTTTCAACAAAGTCACTTCAACGTTTAGACATCCCGAATCGATTAAGCTTTTGCTTTTTCCTTTCTCTCTCGAAGGTGAAGCCCGGACTTGGCTAGATAAGGAACCACCTCGATCGATTCTAACGTGGGATGATCTTGTCTCGAAATTCATAAACCAATTCTTTCCACCTTCGAAAACAACTTACCTTCGAAATGAAATCACTACTTTCTTGCAAAAACCAAATGAAACTTTCAACGAAGCATGGGAACGTTTCAAAGGACTTCTTCGTCAATGTCCTCATCATGGTTTCTCGGAATTACATCAACTTGATACGTTCTACAATTCTTTGAATACCAATGATCAAGATGCTTTAGATTCCGCCGCGGGTGGAAATTTTCTAGATAAGATGCCTCGTGATGGTTTAGCCATTATTGAGAGTAAATCCAAGGTTCGTTATTCAAGAAGTCGTGCAATTGAACCAAGAGTGAGTACGAATGCTCCTCTTTCTACTTCTACACCTTCTAATTCTTTTGAATTTCAACAACTCGCCGCTTCTCTTGAAGACAAAATGGATATTCGAATGAGCCAATTAGAAAAGATGATTAGTGAAAAGAATGTTACGATTCCTGCTACCGTCAAAGCAGTCGAGGAAGTGTGTGTTACATGTGGTTCAAACCATAATTTCAATAATTGTCCGTTAACAAGGAATGAATTTCCCGTTTTTCATGACAACATTCATAAATTCCAACAAACCGCCGCCGTTGGCAACTTTGTTCAAAGAAATCCTCCTAATTTGGCAAATCAGATGAGACCACCCGGTTTTAATCAATCAAATGTTCAAAACAACCAAGGAAACCAAAGCCGATATCAAGGAAACAATTTCAATTCAAACCGTGAAGGCAATTTCAATCAAAACCATCAAAACAATCAAGGTTAGGTTTTTCAGCCACCAACCAATCAACCACCGGTTTACCAAGTTCCACCATATCAAGCACCTACGCCTCAAATTCAAGGTGTTTCGAAAACGGATTTTGAAAACTACGTCAAGGCAAATGATGCGGTGTTGAGGAATGTTCAAAATCAAGGTCAAATTTTGCAGAATCAAATGGCTAATGTTACGAGTTTGTTGACAAATCTTTGTAATAATTTCAAAGATTCTGCCTCTACTTCGAATTCAGGAAGTCTTCCAAGTCAAACCGTAACTAACCCTCGTCAGCAAATTAATGCTATCACCACAAGGAGCGGTAAGACTTTGGAAGGATCTTTGAATCCTCTTATTCCTACTCCTGTTATTTCAAATCCTCAAAAAGAACCCGAACAAAATCCAAAGACGTCAACGGAAAAAGTGCAAAATCCAAATTTGGAAAATACCGCACATGTCCCACCTCCGGAGGAAGAAGATTCCATTTTCATAGAAATTCCAAAATCAAAAGCAAAGAAAACCGTTAATGTTGAAACTCAAGATCTTAATTCTCCAAAACCAACGTCATATCAATCTAAACTTCCATACCCCGAAAGGATGAAAGTGAGAGAGAAACATTGAAATTCAAGAGCCTAATTCTCCATTAACAACGTCGCTTTAAACCTAAACTTCACATATCCCGAGAGGATGTAAGTAAGAGAGATCGATTAACTTGTGTAACATAGCGATTCTTGAAGATGTTCAAACAACTCCGTTTAGAGATTGGATTGAAAGATGCTCTTGTCGAAATGCCAAAGTTCAACAAATGGTTAAGCTCGTTGCTAAGGAACAAAGAGAAACTCGAGGAGATCGCCATTACGACCGTAAATGCTGAATGTTCTGCTATCATCATGAACAAAGTTCTCGAGAAGCTCGAAGATCTCAGAAAATTTCTTATCCTATGTGCTTTACAAGAACTCGATAGGACTAGTGCTTTAGCCGATTCCGGAGCTAGCATTAATCTTTTACCTCATTCTATCTACAAGCAACTTGGGATTGGAGTTTTGATTCCTACTCGAATGACACTCGAGCTTGCCAATCGTTCCATTACTCACCCAATGGGTATAGCCGAGGATGTTGTAGTTAGAGTTGATGGTTTCACTTTTCTTGCAGATTTTGTGGTGGTTAATTTTGAATCAGACCCAAGAGTGCCTATTATTTTAAGAAGACCTTTCCTTCGCACCGCTAAAGCTCTCATTGATTTGTATGAAGAAACTTTGACTTTAAGAGTAGGAAAGGAAGAACTTGTTTACTATGCTGAAAAATCTGAGAAAAACAAGGATAAGCATTTTGTTTACGCCATTTTTGTCATCGATTATTCAAAAGACGATTCGTTTAGTGGCAGTACCACTATTTCATCCAATGCTCCTTTTCCTAGTTCTTCTCTGATGAAGACTAGTGATAATTTTGAGAAGTTCGCCGATGAACTTGCTCCTCTTGATTCGTTACCATCGGGTAATGATGATTCGACTCTTAAGAAGGACTTGCTTGAAGAAAATTTTCAAGTTTACTCAAATCCTCTCTTCGAATTCGATGATAATTTCAAATCTAGCAACGTTAATCCTCTCTTTGAAGAGAACAATAAGGATGTCGAGATTAAGTCTTCTTCTTCCTTCACACTTACATCACCGGAAGAAAGTGAATTTGAAGCTTATCTTGAAAGAGATTCGATTCCACTGGGAATTGATCTTACCCTCCCTCCCACTATGAAAGTACTCACAATGAAGATGGAAATCCTTCTAGAGCCAACATCAAACAAGCTCTTGGTAGGTGACATGTGATATCCACTATGGATCAAACTTGTGACAAATGGAAAGCAATGATGGTGCGATTCTTTATGAATTAAACTTGTTCCAAGCAGTGAATTGACGAATAATTTTTGAAAAACCTTTTGATGTGCTCAACAATTGATTTTCGAGCACATTGACTATGTATATCTTTCAAAACAAATGTGTTTTTGATGAAATTTGATTTTATGATATAAAACCGTCGATGTGTCACAAAAACTTTTCTGAGTGACACGCGATTGATTTTCAAATCAATTTTTCATTAATCAGTGGGTGTTTAATTCACTGGTTCACTCACTCCGTGCTTTGTCTACTTTGAGACGCTCCGGTTTGAGAACGGCTAGCGCAGCTGCGAAACCCTGTCAAGGAGATTCTTCGAAATTCTACCTGATCACAGGCAATATTTATACTGAATAACGGGGAACCGTGGTTCTTGCAACCTTATTCAACGAAAGTGAACAAAGACACTTTCGTTTGTTTATCACTAACATATACTTGCAGGAATTCCCGACGGTAGACGGTAGCAGCTGATGGCAAGAGACATGTCAATTCACAACCCCATGCTCACACTTAATGTTCCTAATCAAAGACATCATGATGACTGAAAGACCTACAACACAGCTTCCGCAACTCTGATGTGTGCTATCATGATCCATAAAAGTGTGAGCATGCCGGTCCGAAGGTCACAACATTACATGGAAGCAATACCACAACAAGGATGATTAAGAGATTTACTGTGGCTGATGATCTCAAAGAAAGCTCAAAGATCACACAAGTCAATGGAACTAAGCTCTAAGATCATTACATTATGTACAAAGAAATCAATGCATGAAGAATCAAAGACTACGAGCTGAACACAAGATCAAGATTGCTGAGCTTAAATTAGTATTTTCTAGGGTGACCTCCCTTAGGGGGAGATTGTTAGATATTAGAAAAAGACTCGGTCACCCCGTGTATTTTATCGTTTATTGTTGCTCGTAGTTAAGTAGTTAATGTATAACATTCGGTAATGGGCCGGGTATTAAACCCAACGTGTAAGCCCTCTACCAAGGCCTAGGCCGGTTTTTGTAGTTACTATTTAAGCCTCTTCCATGCCATGGAAGAGGTGGGTTAGTAATTTATATAATACAAGTTAATTTTCTCTCACTATAAAGTTCTCTCTTACTTTCTCTCTCTAGAACTTGGCTAATCCACTAGTCATTCAATTGTGTTATGATTTCTAATATCTTACAAGAACTTCCATGAAGCTTCCAATGCTGATGATGTCTTCTGTGGTCTTTGACTTTGAGTCTGCACTCCAACATAAATCATCTTTGTATTACCTTGTAGGAGAAATATTGTAATAGGCACGAACTAAGTAACCCATACACTTCTGGTTAAGTAGAAGCTTCTGAATCAGCTTCCCCCTAATTCATGCCACATATTATTGATTTAGAAGCTTGCAAATCTTCCCCCCAAACTAGCAATCATCTCTTGAGCAGTTTCAAATCTTTCTTACAAGCTTAGAATAATTAAGTGCACAGCGGAATTAGTAGGATACCACGGGCAAGTGTAGTCAGTAGTAGTAGTAGTCCGTGGTATTTAAAAGTTAGTAGTGAGGGTGTTTTAGCTAAGAGAGTAAGGCAGTTTTAAAGTATAACTAAATTAACGCGGGAAACCGTGTGGTTTGGGTTCTTTGCAACCTTATTCAACGAAAGGTGAACAAAGACACTCTTTCGTGTTTTTGTTTATCTCTAAACATATACTTGCAGGGATTTTCTCGGACGGTGGTTTAGACGGTGTAGGTATTTAAAGAAGTCGTTGGATGTGATTTAGAGCTCGATGGTGGATGGCAAGAGACATGTCAATTTCACAACCCCATGCTCACACTTAATGTTCCTAATCAAAGACATCATTGATGATTGAGAAAAAACCTACACACAGCTAGCTTCTGTCAAACTCTGGATGTTTTTGTGCTATCATGATCCATAAAAGTGTTGAGAATTTCTTCTGGTATGAACGGTCACTAATTTAATTGACTAGGCAATACCTCTACAAGGAATGATTAAGAGATTTATTGTGGCTGATATCTCAAAGAAAGCTCAAAGATTCACAAGTCAATGGAAACTAAGATCTAAGTCATTACATTATGACAAAGAGATGAAATCATGCATGATGATATAACAGATCTACTACGAGTGAACACTTGAATCAAGATTGTGAGCTTATAAATTAGTATTGTCTTGGGTGGAGGGGTTGACCTCCCTTAGGGTTGGGGGGAGTTCGTTAGATATTTAAAAAAAAGACACGGTAACACCCATGTATTTTACCGTTTATTGTTGCTCGTAGTTTTAGTTAAGTAGTTAATAAGTATTAATGCTATAACTTTCGCGTAATGGGGCCTTGCGGGGGGTATTAAACCCAACGTTAGTAAAAGCCCTCTACCAAGGCCTAGGCGGTTTTTGTTTTTGTAGTTTACTATTTTAAGGCCACTTCCATGCCATGGAGAGGTATGGAGTTGTGGGTGGTGGTGGTTAGTTAGTTATATAATACAGTTATTTTTCTCTCACTTTAAAGTTTCTCTCTTACTTTATCTCTTAGAACTTGGTAGGTAATCCATTAGTTTCATACAATTTGTTATATGATTTCTAATATCTTACAAGAACTTCCATGTGGGGAATATTGAAAAGCTTCCAATGCTGTGATGTTTTGTTTCTGTGGTCTTTGACTTTGAGTCTGCACTCAACATTAAATCATCCTTTGTATTCCTTGTAGGAAAATATTGTAATAGGCTACGAACTAAGTAAAACCATTTTTTTCACTTCTGGTTTTTAAAGAAAAGTTCTGAATCAGGCTACCCCCTAATTCATGCCGTATATTATTGATTTAGAAGCTTTCTAAAGCTTCCCAAAAACTTAGCAATCTTCTGTGAGTTGTTTCAAAGATTTCGTACAAGCTTAGGAATTATTAATTGTGATTCATACGGAATTAGATAGGGTTACCACATAAATATTACTACTTCTTTAAGAATAATGTTAGTGATTGATTGTTCAGGGAAAAACATTAACTAGATCAGCAACGCTATTTTCTACACTTGAATAATTTCTTTACAACTCTTCCCACTGAAAATTCTAATAATGGATACTATCTTCACAAGATATCACTTTCCCTTTGGTTGAAGAAATGCCACCAAATGCCATAGTTAAAGCTTGGATTTATCTCTGCGGGTTATGCATTAGTTTCTTTCCCAGCATTGGCTAACAAAAGAATTTTCAAGGAAAGTTGACTTAACAAGCTTTTAAGATAAAAGATAGGAAATGCTCAAGGGTTATGTCTTCCTTCCCCCTTGCCTAGTTTCGATACCTCAGGAATCCACAAAACCTTGTACCGGCATATATACTTGAAATACATATTGGGAGTTGAATAAATTAGTCAAATTATATGTCGTGATCAATTTGTTATCATGATCTGTACTCATAAACTCTCTTTGACTATCTTTAACCAACCATTTTTGTAGGCTATTGAAGTTTATGTGACCACTGATGGGGTCAGATTCTTGAGTAAACCCGGAAATTAACCAAAGTTTGAAAATGTAAGTTCAAGTTAACCACCTTATACACCAATTTGTAATAATATAAACCTTTGGTTTTTAAAGAATACTAGAATACATAAAACCAAGTCAATAGTCAACCATATGTTTACCACTGATGGAGTGAACCCGATATATCAAACTTGAAACTGAAGTAGAATTCCTTGTTCTTGTGACTTAAGCTTGCACTAATGTTGGACGAAATGGTTTAGAGAATTTGTGCACCATTCAAATCTCTAAGTACACAATACTTACCCTTTTCATGACGTCAAAATCGTAGCACCAGAGTCAATGAAATCCCAGATATGCACTTTTCTTCCTCCATGATAGTGATGAAAAATAATTGCAACACCAAAGTCAATTAAGTCCTGCATGGACAAATCTCTCCCACCAGACAAAGTATGAGACTTTCATCACCGCTTGTGATTATCCATAACGTCTTTAGCGTGTGACACTGAGAACTACAACGTATCTCCTTTAAGTGATAGTTAACCAAGTCTTCAACCAACCACCCCGACTGCTGGTAACTAGATATCCCAAGTCTTTATCTAAATTCTTAAACCCGAGCAAGTTATCATTGAAAGTCATGCATCCAACCAACTATGAATGACTAAATCTTGACTTCAAGATAAAATAAGTACACACCTTCAAAAAATGCCACTTCAATCTCAAATAAATGATACCCGATCAACTCCGTAGTCACTTAGAAAAAATTAATTTCAAATTTAGCCATTTCAAATTAAATCCTATTGATTCTTTATATAGCTCGATCCCGGTCTCGTCTCTAAAATATTGTCACTTTGTCATCTTTTAAATCCCAAATAACCATTAAACAACATTTATGCCAAATAATTAACCATACTATGATTAATTTCCGAACCAGCCCAAGAAATGTGCATAAACAACAACAATTTCAATACTCGACCTAGTATGAATCATGAGATCAAATTCTAAATACCAAGCCCAAATTTATAACCACACAGCCCAACACTCATAACTATACTCGGCCCAATCTTGTAAGAAGGAGTATAGGAAAGAACACTAATCTCGTACCAGGCCCAACTCACATTTGAAGATTTTCGGCCCATGTATTTAAGTTAAGACATAATACCTACACAAATTGGGGATATAAATTTATCACATCCCTAATTTTACTCATACAAATCCCTAACCCTAATTCAATCGCCACCACCTAAACTTATTCTTCCTATTTCCATCCGTGCAGTCACTAATCCCATCTCATAAACTGGATCTCAAAGCTAACACTATTCTTTCATGTATACATAACCTGGCTCTGATACCAATTGTAGCATCTTGTAATCTATAACACCAAATAACAATAAAGAAATTCTAGAGAGAGAAAGTAGATGGGAGGAAGGTTCTAGTAAGAGAAAGTAACCAAGAAAGAAAGATTAGATTAAGTGTGAGAAATGAACCAACCAACACCCTCTCCATGTTGGAGAGGGCTTTTATACAAAGGATAAACCGGGCTTTCCATGGGCTTTCTATAGGCTTTCTATGCTTTGGCCCGGTTAGCTTCCTAACTATTACATAAAATTGTCTAACTATTACAAAGGCTCGTGAGATCGATAATGATCGTCACTTCACTAAAAACTGAATTCCTAACATAGTTAATGCCTAATATCACTTGTGATATTTCGGAAACAAACAAGTATACTTTTTAAAATTTTAATATCACCTATGATATTTTATTGTTTTGTATATTTTTTTATATTATCATCATTGGCATTCACTAGAGCAAAATCTTATCTTTTATATATATACTAGGTACACTTTTGGCTGTGTAAAACACAACCCCTAATTTAACAATCGTAAAGTCTAAATAAGAATTCACCCAACGAGGTTTAACCTTTTTATTCCCACTAAGAGTATAGTATTACAAGTGATAGATAAGTGTTACACCTCGACAATGGCGTAAACTCGGGAGCGCAACATAATGATCAATCATAACACAAGATACAATATAAAAAAAACTATAATGCATAAACTTCAAGTGTTACGAAGACCATCAACCTCGAACAACCTCGAGTGATGTCCCAAATCAAAATCAAATCCATAACCTCTTACAATTCTAATAGCCCACACAGCGGTCCAAATCTAAACTTAAAAAATCTTCCAAATACTAAAACCAAATAAAATAAACAAGCAAGACTTCACATGAAAAATCCATACGAGATACTTCTAAGTCTGCTATCACACATCACCAACTTATTCCTCTTTTACTTCACCTGAAAATGATACTCGAAAACGTCAACAATAATGTTGATGTGCTCGTAGGTTTGACCTTAAACCCAAAACTTGTGCCAATAATTTAAAATAGTAGATAATAGTGCAATATGATAGTGAATATATGCAAACAGCCCATGACTTATCATTTCTGATAATCATGTAACACGACCTAGAAATCCCGCTAGTCGATCACCATATGTCACTTACGCACCTAAAGGGCCTACCAACTGGAGCACTAGATTAGGGCAGGACCTCACACATACCAGGGTAGGCATACCTAGCCGCTCCAATAACCACACAAATACTGAGTTAGGCATACCCCTCCGATCCAAACAATCATACAACATATAATATTCACATAGCAGTCATAAGCACATATCTTGTCCCAAAAACAAAACCACATTTTGCACAGTTCAATTCAAAACATTTCAAAACACATTTGAGTATCATTTTCCCCCAACAGAAAAACAGTAGAAAAATGGGGCTATGAGAACTCACCTTAAGCAAGTCTTTAGCAACCAAATCTCAATCACACAAGCAAATGTAACGACGTCCGCACACGGCCTAGTCAAGTTAATATCCCATTTAATCATTCATTTCCAAAACAGTCTTCATGTCTGATGCATAGAGGCTAGATGCGATACAATTACCCATAACAATTTAGTGGTGTGATGGTTAATGACATATCCCAACAATCATATCTTTAATGTTTTTAGGTAAAAAAATTTAAGTATAAACTTTTTACGTATAAAATTTCGACATGACCCGTACGTTTATACAACGTTTTCCAAGGTTTTTAACCTTTATTTCAAACACTTTTCAAACTTTCGACACTATTCCGAAAATATTCCAAAACCTCAATCTATAACGTTTACTAAAACGTTTCTCCCAAAATAACGTTCAATATCACTTTATAAATATATTCACTTTCAAAAGTCCGTCAAAAACTCTTAAAACGACTATATATCGTTTATTGGGCTTTAAGGCCTAATAAGGGTCCATTAAGGTATCTATACGTCCAAAATACGATCCAAGCCCAAAACCAAAGCCCATTTATATACATACGTTCAAACGAATAGGTAGAAAATAATCCAGACCACAATAAGCCCTCCCATTAAGCCACGGCTTAAATGGGCTTATTGGGCCGTGAGTCCATAAGCTTCACAATACATATATTAGGCTTGAAAATACGCTAGTAAGCTACGTATCGCATTTGGTTACCACCATAAGCTATAATATTAGTCCACAAACATACGTCATACCACGAAAATAATCAAAATCACTTCCCTTGTGATTTTTATAGGTGACGTGAGCATATAAGCTCAAAATAAGTCACGAATAGCCCGCAAAATAAGCTATACAAGCTATTATCCAAAATAATCTATTTAGCAACATATGTTATTCAACCATCACGACCACAACATCAAAACTACAAAACCCTCTTTGTTTCTTTAATGTTCGGCGCAAACCAAACACCCTTTTTTATTCGTTTCGCTTTCAAAACTCACTTTTTACAACGATCAACTTGTACAACTAACATTTATGCATCAATATAAACCCAAAAGGACAAACAAAATTTAAATTTAGAAACTTACAAGAAAATCTTCAAAAGTATAGATTTTGACGCGAACCGAACAACCCAAACGTTGTTTAAATGAGTACCCAAATACTCGTATCAACCCGTAGTGTCTCGTTCTTGATTAAAGTTGGAAAATTTATGGGTGTTTGTTGTTTGCTTAGGTCGGATGCACAAGGCACACACACTTGTGTGTATGTTTTATTCTTTTTGAAATGAAATGGAATGAATGGAATTTTCTAGTGATAAGCATATAAGTGTACAATTGCTAGACAAGGAAGCTAAAATCATGCCTCCTTGTCCCCTCTCTTGGTTCAATCGGTTATGGCATCCAAAGGGGTGTCGGGTCTTTCTTTTCTTGTCGGGATCACTTAAAAGCTAGTAAAGCTCAATCGTAAAATACTCCCCAAAGTTACTTAGCATTTTTATTCACTTTAAAAATACTTTTCTAATAACTTAGAGTATTTACTCGACATATTTTCACTTTAAACCCTTAAAAACTCATTTGGACATTAATGGACGTGTCAGGACTCATTTTTCGGCATTTTTCAAAATTTACGGGTCAACCCACCCGGAATACAAATAACATAATAATACCTTCCAAAAGGGATTATTAATCACAATAAACCATAAATCACCACAATTCTCATAAAATCACCACTGTCAACACGGTACGATATCTGAATAAACCAAGGTTATAAATAGCGTGAGGCGTGGCGTGGCGGCATGACCAAGCCTCATGCCTTAGCGGCTAAGGCATAGCCTTTGCGTTCTTAAGGCGGCCCAAACTATAAAAATATTTATATATTTATATCATATTTCATAGATATTGAGTTTACATAAAGCGTTGTACATATGAATAAACTTAAGAAACTATCCTTACATGTAATATTCTTCATTTTGAAAAAAAATAAAAGTTATCAGAGTTGAATCTAAAAGGCTCGTCACGCCTCACGCCTTAGCGCGCCTTTTCACGCCTTATCTTACGCCACGCCTAGAGTCGACGCCTTGGTCTATTTCGTAACGTAGAGGCCACGCCTCACGCCTTGGCGCCACAAAGGCACGCCTTTTAGAACACTGGAATAAACTGGCAAACGTCAAATAGTCAAAGGACTAAAAATGGAATATTCATAACACAAAAAGTGCAAGGGTTACATTCTACCCCCTTACAAGAATTTCGACCTCGAAATTCAGCTACTAACATCATTAAACAGATACGGAAACTTAAGTTTCATCTGATCCTTACGTTTCCATGTGAATTCAGGACCACGTTTTGAATCCTACCGAACCTTGACGATGGCAATTTTACTCCGCTTTAACTTCTTGAACTCCCTTTCCAAAATTTCGACAGGCTCTTCCACAAAATTCAACTTGGCATCAACTTGGATCTCATCCAATAGCACTTGTAGTGTTGGATCAGCCAAACACTTCTTAAGGTTCGTGATGAGGAGTTATTTTATACACTTTTTTAGGGTCGTTTAACCTCTTAAATCATGCATTTATGCCCAAAATAGGTACTTAATCGTTCCTTTTCAGGTATTTCTCATTTGGAGGGCATTTGGATAAATTACACGTGACTTGGGCTCATTTAGAGAAGAAACAGACAAGACTACGAACCTACACCAACATTGCTCAAGAATTTCATCTCAGAGGCTGGAGACGGCATTACAGATACAACGTGACACCGTCACAACGATATCCAAGACGGCGTCAAAAGATTCCATGACGGTGTCAGAGTACACGACCCATCCCGTTATCTAGAATATTCTTGTCACGAAGGCGTCACGATCAAAATGCG
>BQNB010065888.1:0-34773 GCA_026074375.1 Tanacetum coccineum | reverse complement strand
AATTACTCCATAATTACTACAATTCTCAAATATAAACGATTAAGTAACAATTCTTTGTAATAACTATACAAAATGGGTTAATATCGTGGGACAATGACGCCATAAAATAGACGTTATTTGATGTCATCACGTCTTCTCTTTGGTCAGACCAGTGGTTGTCTTTGGTTGACATACCGAAGCAGATTTAGGCTTTGCATTGTATAATTTCTTATAGACTTCGCATGGCTTTGACTGCTTCCTTTGCTGCTGAAAGTTTAATGTCTTGGGCGACTGATCTCCATGCATTAGATTTATCCATTCTATTTAGAGTTTGGTTAGCCTTGAGCTGGTAATGCCTGTATAGTGCTCCTGGTTCTTCATGTGTGAAGATAGCTTTTGTAAAGATTCTTGGAAGTGGTTGGAAATCTTCATGACTTCTTCGCAAGTGATCTTCATATTCTTCTGAAAGGCATTGGGGGACTGTAGAACTTCCTCCACTGAGTAAAGAGCCGTTGTTGCTAATTGCTTCATTTCTCATGTGCATTCTGCAAAACAAAGGTTAACAAGTCTTGAGAGAGAATCAGTAAGAGTGTTATGTTTCCCTTCTATATGTTCTATATTAATTTTGATGCCTGTTCCTGTGACTGCATCTGCAAACTTGATCCACATAATCCTTAAGGATTTATTGCTATTAATTTTATTATAAAAACTAATAATTGCTTAGCAATCTGTTCTTAAGGTGACCTCCTGTTTGTCAAGGTAGTAAATCTTTAACTTTTGTATAGTGTTGATGCATGCATTGATTTCAGCATCAATTGTGGATTGGGTTGTTGAGAATTTGCCACTTGCATAGGCGCAAATTTTTTCTTGACTTCTTAGATCTCCTTTGCTCTTTTTCCATTTGACTATTCCAACCCATCCTTCCATACATCCATCTGTTTCTAAGATGATGTAAGCATTTTCTAGTGGAATTTCAAGGTCTGAAAGATTTTGAACCTATTCTTTGATTTTTCTGACTAACTCATAATCAGAAGGCTTCAGTCTTTTATCTCCATGGGCATTTGTTTTTTCATAAAGTGGCCTTAAGAGTATCCCAAGTTTTGGGATATGATTTCAAGCATAATTAAGGATCCCTAAGAATGACCTTAATCCTTTCTTTGTCTTCAATTCTTCTTCATTAAAGTTAACGATCTTCTTTATGATGTGTGATTGCAACTTTATAGTTCCTTCTTCTATGACTACTCCCAAAAAGTCTATTGTTGGGACTGCTATCTTCATCTTTGTTGGAGATAAGACTAGACCATTATCTTCGCAGATTTTTAACATCTTTTCTAGGTGCTTGGCATGCTCCTTTTCATTTTTTAAGAAAACCAGTATATCATCAATATATACTGCGATGAATGACTCTGTTCCTTTGAATCATTTTTTAAGCCAAACGGCATAACCAACCATTCATAGAGTCCTCCTGGGACTAAGAACGCAGTCCAAGGGATTGATTCTTCATCCATAGCAACTTGATGGAATCCTGATTTGAGATCAAACTTTGAGAATATTTTTGCGCCTCCTACTCTCTTGATGATCGTGTTGATTCCTGGTAGGGAGTATTGATCCTTGTATGTATTATCATTCAAGGACTTGTAATTAAAAACCATCCTTTCTTTTCCCTTGATTTCTCTTCCAGTTGCAGGATCAATTGTTGTTCCTGAATTTACGATCATTGCCATTGTTCTGTGCCTGCTTTTGCTTGGACGAATGGCACCAATTTTGAGAAGACTATCAACATGTTTTTTGAATGAATCTTCCATTGCTGGAGTAACATGTTTTAATGGTCGGTCTTCAATTGTAATATCTGGATTGATGATATCCAGCTTACAAAGTTCACCATTCTTTTTCCAATGCTTTAGGGGTTCTTCTCCGATGTAACCTTGATGTTTTAACCTTTCTATGACAGGTTTGAATTGTTCTAAGAATGCTTTGCTTCCTTCTTGATTGAAATAAATTGATTCATTTATTTCCATGAATTCCTCCTCGCTTACTTCTAACTCAGTGATAGCAACTTCGGCGACTTCAGTTTGATTTGAAGTCTTGATTCTGGTAACCTTTTTGTAAATGGTTATCTCATCACCTTCTATTCGGATTCCTCCCTTCATTGACCTTAGGAAATTGGCTCCTATCAGCATTTCGATACCATTACTGTCATTCATATCGAATGCATATATAAGAGGTATCTTGAATTTGTTTCCTTCGATTAGGAAAGAGCCTTGCTTTATTCTGTGTGTAGCCTGTTGTCTTGAGTTTAAGCCGTTAAAGAAGACAGTATGAGTTAGAGGGGGGGCCACACCCCCTTTTGTGTTCCAGTGATCTTTGGAATGACTTTCTTGTTGGATTACAATCATGCTGATGCTCGTTGTCTATTATTGCGGTAGGTTTTAAACATTGGGCAATTAGGAATTTCAAACTCAACCTTTACATTGTAGAGTTGATTAGTGATTTTCCTAATTTTTGGAGTTGTAGTGGTGTTTCCAAAATAATGAACTTCTGCTTCATGAAGGGTCTTGCTATCTGAGAGTTTCCTAGTGGCGGGAATTCTTCACTGGAGTATCGAGCCTCTGTTTCCTTTTCTTTCTCCTTCTGTAGTTGTGTTTTTAGCTTCCTTATTTCTTCATCCTTTTGTTCTTCAAACCTAATTTGTTCTGTTTTGAGCTGGTTAATGATCTTGAGGGGATCTGTAAGATCTTTTACAAGCAAACTTTTCTCTGACTGCCATAGTTCTTCCTTTCTCTGCATGATGGCCCTATTTTTATAATATTATTTGGCTTGATCTTTGATCATCTGCTAAACTTGTTCTGTCTTTTCCTTTAGAAGTTCTTTGAGAAGCCTTACTTCATTACTGTTGAAGTCTTTTTCCTCTTCTGGTTTATGCTGTTGCTTTCCTTTGACATTGACTGTTTTGCCAAGATAGTTTCTTGCACAAAGGGCACATGTTGTCAATTGGTATCTGGGACAGTTGAGCCTTGACATGTCTGTGGTTAATATTCCATAGTAATAGCAGATTGTGTAGCTTGTGACCGTGTTTTCTTTCCAATCATGCTCATAACTTTTGCTTTGGGTTGGTAATTCCTTGTCTGGCTTCCACGATCCTGCGGATTGAACCATGTCTGCTATTTTTGTTGGTGGTCCACGGTGAAACATGAAAGCATAATGACTATAATAATCTTCTTCTATGCTTTGTTCATCATCACTTTCATTAATAACCTCTATTGCCATAAAGGCTGCTTCTTCAAAAGGAGTGTCTTAAACCATAATACTGATATTCTGGTGAACATCACCTTCTCCTTTCGATATGCTATAGACACTGCTATCATCAAAGTCTGCTAAGACAATATCCCAATTGTCATCAAGATCCAGTTCTTGATAAATAGCTGATATTGCAATATTTCCTTGCTTACTTCTGCAATCCATTGCAAAGTGTCATTCCTTTCCAGAAATAAAGCATTTACACTTCTTGACTCGTCTTCTATCATCCTTATACTTCCTCTTGAATGGCTTTACATGAGAATTATGTGGCTTTCCTTTATATGTTCTTGACTTTCTAATTCCATATTTCTTCCTATTATTCTTGTATTAACCAGGAATTGGTATGGCAGAACAAAAGGATAAGCCCATAATTCTTTGGCAAGCACTGCATCTTTGCATATTTCTGAGATGAAAGTACATGATGGTGAATTTGATTGAGGCAAAACTCATGGCATGTGACAAGATGCTTAGCTTTAAATGATTCTTCTATCTTCTTGGATAGAGAGGGTGGTAGTTTCGCAAAGAGTTTTTTTGTTGTTGAGGGGAAATATAATTTTCCTGATTTTACTACCAGCTATCAGAAATCCTCCAAGAATGACCATAAATTCTTGGTTTCTTCACAGTTAATTCTATTAAGATTCCCTTGTAGGCTCTGTGCTTGTTCATCAGTCGCGCCACTTTATGGGTCTTCCATTATATATAGTGGCCTTACTTGTGAGGTTTATGTTTTATGGGTCATCTGCGATTGTTTCAAGAGCGGTGTATGCCCCTGGTATGCAGTTCGCATTGCATGCCACATTTAATTTTTTTGCTTTTCTCTTAAGAAGATTCTCCACAAAGCCTAATTTTGGCCTATAATAGACCATGCCTATTTAGAAAAGAGTAAGTTGTTCATTTCTAAAATAATTTATTTCTCTTTTCTCTCTTAATTCTCTCTCTCCTCTTTCTCTCTCTAAAAAGTTCAACTCACTCTCTTTCTCTTTTCTAGTTCGATTCGTGTATGTTATATGTTATGAAGTGTTAACGGGATCCTACAAATATCTAGGCTAATCAAAATTGTCTCAAGGTGAGACCGGAGAGTCTTGGACATGGTTTTTGTTAAAGTTTATAGAATGTATAGGTGAAGTTCTAAATTTGGCAATCATTACGGATAGACATCCAGCCATCATCCTTGCATGCAATACGATTTTCCTGAATGCATTTCATGAGTATTGTTGTAGGCGTTTGATGATGAATTGCAAAATGAAAAGTGATAAGCTGCATGCAATATACTAGAAGACATGCAAAGCATACACACCAGAAGAATTTCAAATAAGAGTTTTTGACCTTCGCGGCTTTAGACCGGAAGCTTACAAAAAACTTGAAGAGGCTGGATTTGAAACATGGTCTAGAGCAATGTGCCCAGCGGATCGCTATAATTACATGACGTCAAATAGTGCTGAATCGATAAATAATCTAACCAGGCATGTTAGAAAAGCGCCAATAAAGCAACTGATGAAGTGGTACAAAGCCCTTCTACAAAAGTGGTATTGTGCTCGCCGCAATAAATATAAAGGTATTATATTATTTTCTTACCTAATTTCTTTAATCAGATGTGTGTAAATGTATTATTAACGAATAATTATTTTAGATCCTGACGCTAATACACTTAGTGACTGGGCTACTCATAAAGTGATGGACTGAATGCAAAAGAGCGCTCATTAGAAGGTACTCGGAATTGAATATGGTAGACTTTACCAGGTGAATGATCGTCGAAGAGTACACCAAGTAGATTTAACTTTTTGTACATGCACTTGTCATAAATGGCAGCTTTCAAGTATACCCTGTGGCCCTGTAATAGCCATTAGTAGAAAAATGGGATTCACTGATTGTTGTCATTTGGCGTTGAGATGGTTTAGGAAAACAACACTTTACTCTACTTACCAAGATTTGGTATATCCGGTGAGGGAACTATCATCTTGGGTGAGACCTGATGGCTTGCAAGTTGTTAAGCCACCAAACATGAATTTTCGCACAGCAGACAGACCAAAAAATACATATCGTATCAAATCACAAGGGGAGGAACCTATTCAAGTAAGATGTTCAAGGTGCGGTGTACGTGCACACAACAGAACAACATGCCATGAACCAATTGCAAATTATCAAGTAAGTGAGACAAATTATATATATTTTAGGGATTAATCAGATAACTTTTATTCATAATTCTTATACTAAATTTCGTTTTAAATACAAATGCAAAGGACTCAACTCAACCAAGGTTGAAAAGATCAAGACAAACAAGGCAAGAATCCAACATTCATGTTGATTTGGGTGGACATTCAAAAGAGTATGAGGCATCCTACACTAACAATTATGTGAGGTCACAAGAGTATGAGACAACCTACACTAATAATTATGTGAGGTCACAAGAGTATGAGGCATCCTACACTAACAATTATGTGAGGTCACAAGAGTATGAGGCAGCCTACACTAACAATTATGTGAGGTCACAAGAGTATGAGGCACCTTACAATAACATGGATGGTGGTTCACAAGGGTATGAGGCAGCCTACACCAACTTCAACAACATGTTTGAGCAAGCTAACATCAACTTTGGTGGACAATCACAACACCTACTTCCAACAACGCCGTTTACATTTAGTCAATTTAACTTGGGTCAAAGCTCACAACAAACATATTCTGCATGGGACCCTGTTAATTTGGCTGACCCCTAGATAAATCTATATTGTGATAATGAACAATGTTTTAAGAAAAGGTTATGAATGGTGCATCAAATTATTATGCATATAATCCATAGCAAATAATGTTTTACACAACAACTTGTAAAGATAAAAACTAAATGCCATTGGGGAAGCATTGTGCCTAATGATATATGGCACAACATATACCGCTACCCAAATGAAACATCTAAGCACCACACATAGTTAAGATAGTTAAACAAAATGTTTGGAAAGTATACCAACATAAAGACATACAAAGTTCAAGGACAGAACATCTTGTGCTTGAAATAAAAGTGAATTAGTTTTTCCCGATATGCAAGTGCAGACTGAAGAGGATCATCAAGAGCCAATGGGATACCGTTTGCTAACCTGTATGTAAAATAGAAAAAAAACACTTTTTATTAAAAATTGATTATGCCGGATTTGGATTAATTTTTTTTATAAGAGCCTGACCTGTATAAGAACATGCAGAGAAATACACCGTAATCGCCAAATACCCCACCCTGTTTGGGAACTCCATCGGCTACCTTAAAGGAAATCTTATACTTTGCAAGATCAATATTTTTCTTTTGAAACACACCCGTCTCCTTTAGAACCATAGGAATCTTCTCCTTTAAACAATCCCTCATCTGCATATACCACCTATGGTATTCCCCACCTTCAGTTCTTTCACTGTCATAGAATGTAACAACTCCCGAACAGATGTGAAACATTGCAAGAGACCAATGGCGTAGTGGTTCATTTATTGGAATGAAAACCTACATATATATATAACACCTGTATGCAGAAGTTTTATTTTGCGTTTAGACTTTATAGGAAAATGTACCCGCTCAACATTACTCCATGGTTCCGGGTATCTATCATTGTTAGCATAAAACAATGGCATAGACCCTTGAAGTAGGAGTGGCAGGAAGTAACTGCTGACCATAGCCCAATCCATATCGGTCTGTCGAGTGAGCCACAAGTACGTGACTGAAAGATCAATGTGCTGGATGCAATAAAAAAAGATAAAAATTAAAGTTTCAATAATAACACCTATAATTATTTGCATATATAATAAATATATGAAGATTTGGGTACCTCATCAAGCAACCATCCTTTGCGATTATCATCAAGAGCACTCAAACCATTCCAAAAACTACGATCAACAATAATATCGTTGCACCAAGGGAATTTATAACGACCCACAACGGCCCTACTCATAAACACCTAGAGCTCATGACTCAAGAAAATTTTATCAATTCTCTTGAACGGACGTGAAAGAAAAAAATTTTAAATTAAACATGAGAACAAATCCATTTATATCAAAAATAAGTTTTTCATAAACACTAAATACCTCAATCCAAGGTTTGACAGACTTGCACTTTTCAATCATAAGTGGGCTCAATACATTCTTTTGATTTGCCAATTGTTCAATGCTGGGAACATTCGAAATTTGAGGCAGTGCACAGAACGGAGACCTCACTACATCAACATACTTCCTCTTTTTTGGTACACAACACTCAATAGCTAACTTCATGTGAGCAGATGAGTTCATATGCCCTAGGCATTTTCTTTGTTTATCCTCTTCAGCTATCTTATTCAACCTAGCCTCCCTATGATTGTATAAACTTTGGATCTCTGACTGTATTTTCTGTTCAGCCACCTCTGCCATATTTGAAATATGATCCTGTTGTCTCTGATCTACCAACCGTATAATCTGATCCTCTTGCTTAGAACTGTATGTGTATTTGTAATGCTGTAACAAGTATAACTAAACATTAGTACGTATTTGACAAGTTGATGTAAAAATAGATAAATAACAATAGTAAGTTTATTACCTCACAATCACCTTTCTCCTCTCCAGTTTGTGATAAGTTGTTGCAAAATCCATTCAACACAGATAAATCAGAAGATAAGTCTTGGTAGGTTTGTTGACTATCAAGTTTGGCGAGCATGAAAAAGAGCGAAACATCTCCATTATCATCACAAAAATAAACATTACCATCATCCTGATAAAGATATTGTATTCAGAGACAAATTATAAACTTAAATAGACATGTTACAAAATAAGATAAAAAAATCAAGTGACAAATGTAAAACATATGCTTACCTCTTTGGGAGTTGTGTGATCTTTGATGTCCGGCTCATCCTCTGATGTGGACTGTAAATAATCTTCAGATTGTAGGACAACTTTCTTCAATGTTTATTTCTTTTCAACGACACGTGATGGGTAAAAAGTAGACTGTATGATACTCTCCAATTTGTGAATACGTCCTCTCAAACTCTTAATCTCTTTCAGTAGTGTCAACAAAGTTTCACATATGGATTCCAAATCACGAACATGGTCAATTAGAGAAGCCTCTCGAACACATTTACTAGGATGAGAGTCTTCACTAGATATCTTCTTGGCCGCACGTGTTGCTGATCTTTTATTTAGATATTCCCCATACAGCCCTCCTATGGAAACAGGTTGGCTCCTCGGTACATAGCACATAAAATAATCATTGCTTGATGCATACCAGTTACACTGAACCTCATCTTTGGTTGGGGCTAGCTCAATAGGGCCTGTATTGGAATGCTTTGTTACGGACAACAAACAACAGATCGGATTGCTTTATTATGTAATATTAAAAGTTTACCTTATGAAAAAGCTCGGCAAAATACTCATACTGGTTAAATTCTGCCTTTCTCCTCCATGACAATGCTCTCGGTATGATTTTCGGCACTTTGGTCCACCAACGATCCGATACACAAGAAGACTCTATTATCCATATCTACAAACAATAAATAAACATTAAGAGTTAAAAATCCTTGGAAAGTATATTTGGGCTGTAAACAAATTTCATAAAACAGTTTGGTAAAACAACACAAACCTTGAAAGCAAAAAGAAAACCAGTCAACGAATAACTCGGAACATGATTAGGGTTTCTTTTCAATCCAGCAAGGTGCTCAAGCTTATGTTTTGAAGATACATTTCTAATGGAATCATAAAGTTGCCTCCAAATGTGCTCACCCCAAGGAAATAAGTTCCAAGCATCAAGATCGTTAACCATTCTCAAATATACATCATCCACCACTGAAACCAAATCCCGCCCCATGAAAATAACCTCCAAAGATAACAACAAACATAGTCGAATTGCATCTTCATCACTGAGTTTGGAAATCTTTTCTTCATCATAAAATAAAGCAAAAAGATCAATGATCTTAACATCATACCCTATCTTTGTGATACCCCAAGAATTTCCGTTCAGTAATTTAGTCGTTTCCGTTTAGTAATTTGAATTTTTAAAAAGTTTCGTTTAACTTTTCCGTTTAACCGGGAAGTTGTTTCGTTATTATCAGAGAATCATCACCGGGAGCGAACCGGGACACCAAACATTGTAGTATTTTGGCAATAGCCACAATTTTATGCTTAAGGGTAATATCTAAAATTTCATAATTTACCATGATACCGTTACTCATTTCGTTACTTACGTGTTCCGTGGAAATTTAAACTATACTTGGTCATTCATGAAAGCCTTGTAAATTAAATCCAAAATTGAGCACTAGTGATCCTAAAATAGAGACTATTTTGGTTCCCCCTTGGCTCATATATGCGTCGAACAAACACCCCTTATGCTCCTAGGATGCCAAAAATTTGAATATACCTTCCAAGACAACATTCCATCATTTTAGGAACCAACTTGTCCTAGCTCTTGTCTCATAGGTGGATCAAATTGGTCCCCTTATTTTCTTGTATCCTAGCCAACGCACACACACATATGGAAATGAAGGGAATGGAGGAAATGGAAATGGAGGGAATGGAGAAAACAGAAATGAAAATAGAAATAGGAATCATGGCATGAACTATGGAGGCTTCATGCCAGTTGCTCGAGATTACACATTCCAAGACTTCTTGAAGTGTAAGCCACAAAATTTCTCAGGAACTGAAGGCGTTGTCGGATTGACCCGCTGGTTCGAGAAAATGGAGATTATGTTCAATATTAGTAATTGTCCATCGAAGTACCAAGTGAAATATGCTACATGCACACTGCAGGATAGTGCTTTGACTTGGTGGAACACCCACAAGAGGACAATTGGTGTTGATGCTGCATATGCCATGATTTGGGCTGGACTTATAAGGTTGATGACAGAAGTGTACTGCCCGAGGAATGAAATCCAAAAGATGGAGACTGAATTATGGAATCTGACGGTGAAAGGAAACGATTTGACTGCTTGCACACAAAGGTTTCAGGAGTTGATTTTGTTGTGTACGAGGATGGTCCTCGATGAGGAGGACGGGGTTAAGAGATTCATAGGAGGGTTGCCCGATAACATTCAGGGAAATGTTATCGCTACTGAGCCCACTAAACTACAAGATGCAATTCGCATTGCCAACAACTTAATGGATCAAAAGCTGAAGGGGTATGCTAGAAGTGCTAAAAACAAGAGAAGGTTAGAGAACAACTCGAGGGAAAATCGTGGGCAGCAACCAGTTTCCAAGCGGCAAAACGTTGGAGGCCAGAATGTGGCAAGAGCTTATACGGCAGGAAACAACGAAAGGAAGGGGTATGTTGGGTCTCTCCCCTACTACAACAAGTGCAGGTTACAACATGGAGGGTTGTGTACTATAAGGTGTGGAAACTGTAAGAAGGTTGGGCACCTGACTAGGGATTGTAGGGATGCTGTTGCTCCAAACACTCAGAGGGCTGCAGTTGGGAATCAGCTGGGTGTTATTTGTTATGAGTGTGGGAGGCCAGGACATTTTAGGAAGGATTATCCTAAGTGGAGGAATCAGAACCGTCGTCACGGGTACGTTTCTTCTCAATAACTGTTATGCTTCCATGTTATTCGATTCGGGCGCCGATAGAAGTTTTGTGTCATATACTTTTAGTGCCTTGCTTGATGTTGCACCATCCACTTTAGACACTAGTTATGCTGTAAAACTTGCCGATGGAAGAATTTTAGAAACAAATGTTGTTCTTAGAGGTTGCATGTTAGGATTATTAAGTCATCCGTTCGTCATAAATCTAATGCCCGTAGAACTTGGTAGTTTCGACGTCATCATCGGTATGGATTGGTTGGCGAAGTACCACGCTTTGATCGTTTGTGACGAGAAGGTCGTCCGTATTCCTTATGGAGATGAGGTTTTAATAATCCGAGGTAATAATTGCGATGGCGGAAGTAAGTTGAACATCATATCGTGTACGAGGACCTAAAAGTATATTCAGAAGGGATGTCAAGTCTACCTAGCGCAAGTTACATCTTAGAGGGCTGAGGATAAGTCAGAGGAGAAGCGACTTGAGGACGTGCCAATCGTACGGGAATTTCCGGAAGTCTTTCCAGAAGACTTGCATGGATTGCCACCAGCCGACAAGTTGAATTTCAAATCGACTTAGTCCCTGGTGCTGCACCTGTAGCACGACCCCCGTATCGATTAGCACCACCCGAAATGTAGGAGTTATCCACTCAGTTGCAAGAACTTTCTGACAGAGGATTTATAAGACCCAGTTCCTCACCCTGGGGAGCACCGATTTTGTTTGTCAAGAAGAAAGATGGTTCTTTTCGGATGTGTATCGACTACCGTGAACTAAACAAACTTACTGTGAAGAACCGATACCCACTTTCAAGGATCTATGACGTGTTCGATCAACTCCAAGGGTCAAGAATCTACTCTAAGATCGACCTAAGATCTGGTTATCACCAACTCAGAGTTTGAGAGGAATACATTCCTAAGACAGTATTTAGGACTCATTATGGTCACTACGAGTTCCAAGTAATGTCGTTTGGCTTGACTAACGCACCGACAGTATTCATGGATTTAATGAATAGGGTGTGCAAACCGTATCTGGATAGATTCGTGATCGTATTCATCAATGATATTTTGATTTACTCCAAGAGTAGAAAGAAGCATGAAGGACACCTTAAGTTGATTTTGAAGTTATTGAAGGAGAAGGAATTGTACGCCAAGTTCTCAAAGTGTGAGTTTTGGTTGTCGAATGTATAATTTCTTGGTCACGTGATTGATAGTGAAGGCATTCACATTGATCCCGCTAAGATTGAGTCTATTAAGGATTGGACGTCACCCAAGACACCAACCGAGATTCATCAATTTTTAGGTTTGGCCGGTTACTACCGACGATTTATCGGAAGGTTTTTCAAAAATAGCTAGGCCTATGACGAAGTTGACTCAGAAAAGCATGAAATTTGATTGGGGAGAAAAGGCAAAGGCTGCGTTTCAACTGTTGAAACAAAAACTGTGTAGTGCGCCGATTTTGGCTTTACCTGAGGGAAGTGAGAACTTCGTGGTATACTGCGATGCTTCGCATAAAGGGTTGGGTGCGGTTTTGATGCAGAGGGAGAAGGTCATAGCCTACGCATCCCGCCAACTCAAGGTTCACGAGAAGAACTATACTACACACGACCTAGAGCTTGGTGCAGTAGTGTTTGCCTTGAAGATGTGGAGACACTATCTATACGGTACAAAGTGCGTTGTGTTCACTGATCACAAGAGTTTGCAACACATTCTCGATCAAAAGAAGCTGAACATGAGACATCGACGTTGATTAGAGTTGTTGAGCGACTACGACTGTGAGATTTGATATCACCCAGGAAAGGCGAACGTGGTGGCTGATGTCGTGAGTCGAAAGGAGAGAAGTAAGCCGCTACGAGTTCGAGCCTTAGTTATGACTATAGGGTTAAACCTTCCTAAGCAGATTTTGAGTGCTCAATCGGAAGCCAGAAAAGAAGAGAACTTCATCAATGAAGATTTGCATGGCATGATTAACAAGCTAGAACCTCGTGCTGACAGAACATTATGTTTAAACAACCAAAGTTGGATTCCACTCTACGATGATTTGAGAGCTTTAATTATGCATGAATCTCATAAGTCAAAGTATTCCATCCATCCTGGATCAGATAAGATGTACCAAGACCTTAAGAAGCTGAATTGATGGCCCAACACGAAAGCATAAATTGCCACTTATGTCAGCAAATGTTTAACATGTGCTAAGGTTAAGATAAAGTATCAGAAACCGTATGGTTTGTTGGTTCAACCAGAGATCCCAAAATGGAAATGGGATAATATAACAATGGACTTTGTGACTAAGTTGCCAAAGACGGAAGCCGATCAAGACACGATTTGGGTAATCGTTGATCGTCTCACTAAGTCTGCTCATTTCTTGCCTATGCGAGAAGATGACACGTTAGAGAATTTGACGAGACAGTACTTGAAGGAAGTAGTCTCAAGGCATGGAGTGCTAGTTTCGATCATCTCTGATCGTGATAGGAAATTTACTTCACATTTTTGGAAGTCTCTAAATAAAGCATTAGGTACTCGATTGGATATGAGTACAGCTTACCATCCAGAGACTGATGGTCAGAGTGAGAGAACCATTCAGACGTTGGAGGACATGTTACGTGCCTGTGTACTCGACTTTAGAAAAGGTTGGGATAGACACTTATAATTGGTAGAATTTTCGTATAACAATAGTTACCATACCAGCATTAAGGCTGCTCCGTTTGAGGCATTGTATGGGCGCAAGTGTCGATCACCTAACTGCTGGGCTGAAGTTGGAGATAGTTAGCTCACTGGCCCAGAGATCATCCACGAGACAACCGAGAAAATAGTTTAAATCAAGAGCCGTATCCAAGCCGCCCATGATCGTCAAAAGAGCTATGCCGACGTAAGACGAAAACCTCTTGAATTTCAAGTAGGAGATAAGGTCATGTTAAAAGTATCGCCATGGAAAGGGGTGATACGTTTTGGCAAACGGGGAAAGTTGAACCCTCATTATATTGGACCTTTTAAGATCATTGCTAAAGTAGGAACCGTTGCCTATCGTTTTGAACTCCCAAAGAAATTGAGCAGAGTTCATAGTACGTTTCACGTCTCAAAATTAAAGAAATGCTTAGCTGATGAACCTCTTGCTATACCACTGGATGAAATCCAAGTTGACGACAAATTGCACTTCATTGAAGAACCTGTCGAGATCATGGACCGTGAGGTCAATCGTCTGAAGCAGAGTCGTATTCCGATTGTCAAAGTATGCTGGAACTCTAGGAGGGGTCCTGAGTTCACCTGAGAATGTGAAGACCAAATGCAAAAGAAATACCCGCACCTTTTCACCAACTCTGCACCCGCGGCAGAGGTTGCGCCCTAAGCTTTGAGGACAAAGCTTATTTAACGGGGAAAGAATGTGACACCCCGAGAATTTCCGTTCAGTAATTTAGCCGTTTCCGTTTAGTAATTTGAATTTTTAAAAAGTTTCGTTTAACTTTTCCGTTTAACCGGGAAGTTGTTCCGTTATTATCTGAGAATCGTCACCGGGAACGAACAGGGACACCAAACGTTGTAGTATTTTGGCAATAGCCACGTTTTTATGTTTAAGGGTAATATCTATAATTTCATAGCTTACCGTGATACCGTTACTCGTTTTGTTACTTACGTGTTCCGTGGAAATTTAAACTATACTTGGTCATTCATGCAAGCCTTGTAAATTAAATCCAAAAGTGAGCACTAGTGATCCTAAAATAATCGAGACCATTTTGGCCCCCCTTTGGCTCACATATGCGTCGAACAAACACCCCTTATGCTCCTAGGATGCCAAAAATTTGAATATACCTTCCAAGACAACATTCCATCATTTTAGGAACCAACTTGTCCTAGCTCTTGTCTCATAGGTGGATCAAATTGGTCCCCTTCTTTTCTTGTATCCTAGCCGACGCACACACACATATGTGTGAGTGTGTGTGTAACTTTGTCATATAACTTGAGTTGACATCTTTACATTCTCATTCAAATCATACACACATCAAAAACACTTCTCTTGTGCTCTTTCTCTCTCTCTAAAACACACGACACAAACACAAACACATACATAAATCCATACATTTTTCACTTTCAATCATTTACATTTGAAGACAAGTTGAAGGTTTGATCATTTAAGATCATTCGGGTATAAAATAAACAACATTTGGGTTGTTCTTGATCCTTGTTCATCTCTAAAAACTATATTTCTTTGTAAGTCTTCAAATTCTCAAATACTGATTAACTTTTTCTATTTTCTCTTGATGCATAAACATGGGTTGTACAACTTGTTTTGTAAAAAGAATAATTTTGAAACTACATAAACCTTAAAAAGGTATGCATATGGTTCGAATTTTATAAAAAGGAACATAAGAAAATCATAGTTTTGTGATCGTGGTTATTTTTATGTCAAAACATTTGTACTTTTGAGCTTATAATTTTTGGCTTATGTTATGAGCTTGTTTAAGAGCTTGTTTGAGTATTTTGGAGCTTGTTTAATGTATATATGTACTCGTGTAAAATAAAAAACATAAAAGAAATATTTACTTGAGATTTACTTTTGTAACTTATAAATAATATACTTGTATTTGGCTAGTTTTCAAAAGAATGAAACATTAAACTTATTTGACTTAACCCATAAGCTCAAATAAGGCTTAACGGGCCTTTAAGGCCACGTCATCCATAACCATAGCCGCGGCCCAAGCTTGTACACAAGCTTATGGGTTTGGCTTGTTATGTCTTGGCTTATTATAAGCTTGTGGTAGCTTATTGAGGAACCTAGAACTTGTTTGTTATCTTTTTAGTATATCGGACTTATTTATTTCGTACTTTGGCGTTTTAAAGACTTATTGGGCCTAAAAGCCCAATAAGAGTTTTTGTGACTCATTGAACTTGTTTTAAATGGAAAACGATTGTGTTGAGTTGTAAATGTAAACTTGTGGTTTAAATGTTTGTGATAAAGTCTACGACTTTGGAAAAAAATGAGTATACTTGATACGTGTCATTGCCGAATTTATAAAGATCTTTATACTTAGTATTAATTTTAGAAAACATAAATATTAAAATGTTTTGACTTAATTACTTAAACAATTTTAGAAAGGTCAAATTATAAATAGCAAGTTTATTTATAAGTTAATAATAATATAATATTATAGTTATATAATTAATATAATATTATATACGTACTTACTTACAACTTAAGACTTTTCATAAAAACCGATAAACTATAGATTTTTATATACAAATTACGTTACCAATAATATGAATATTAAAGTTCATGCAATCAATCACATACGTTGACCTTCTGAGACAAATCGACCTCGTATTCTTCTAGGTCATATCCGTGTACCACCGTTCGTTCCAAGTGACCCTACTTTTTGACGTATACTCTTTACCTTATCATCAAGGTGAGTTCACAGCCTCACTTTTTTACTCGTTTTGAATAAATGTTTTATAACTTGGGGTGAGAAACATTGCTTGTTTTTGAAACTGGACACAAGTACTATACGTGAGATTTTCCTATTTACGTGTTGCCTAAGTAGCGTTTAGACCACTAATTGCCCGAATTATCATGAACTGTTAATTTCTTGACCGGAGGACCGGTTAAGAGAGCGCGAGTGAATAAATAGATCTACTGGGACTAATTATCCCTATCCGGGTGAGTAGCGCTCACTACCCACGGGGCTCCCGATAAACAGATATATGTCATGTCGAAACTGGTTAGGTGGTCTTTGGTCAGACACCTGTAAGGGCAAGAATGTTTTATAGCAATGTACATGCTATTCTTTCATTATTAGCTTCTGTGTTCATTGAGCTTGGGCAACGTATACAATACCTTGTTATGTTGCGTTGTATCTCCTATGACTGTCATATACGTTTTGATATCTTGTGGTCCACTGTAACAACGTTTGAACTAAACCTGTGAATTCACCAACTTTATGTTGACGTTTTAAGCATGTTTTTCTCAGGTGCATAGCAAGGATGTCGTTGCTTGATCTATATGAAGTCTTTTGCCTGAACCGATTTACCAGAAGTTTATCTATGTCTTTAAATACCGTTGTTGAACTTATTAAAGCTTCCGCATTTTTATTTTTGAATCTTTTAAATTTGATCGATGTAAAACTTATTATTATTTTGAATTTATACAACGGTGTTTATTTTTAAAACGTACCCTTAGCGATCGTTCTTTATGCTTTGTACTTGAGATATCCAGGAACATCACGTCCCCGGACGCTAAATCGGATGGGACCCTATTTAGGGGTGTGACAATCTTCTCAGGAAATAACCAATTACGAAAGGGGATATCACCATTCCTATACTCACGGAAACTAATCGACCCAAATTTAAAACCAGTAAGAAGGCAAATCTCACGACGTCTGAAATGGAGACTATGGCCATTAACATCATATATGAGTGGCAAATCAAAGTTATCATCGTCACTAATGGATCATACCATCATCATTATTCTCAACATATATTATATCAAGCCAAGGTCCAAAACATGTTGTCTTAAACAGCGTACGACGGTCTTCATTAAGTCTATCTTTGAATAACTAGAATAAACGAAGTTTGCTTCTAACATAAATCGTAGCAGGATATTCCTATATTAGCAAATAAAGTATTCATTTAGTAATTCAGATGTATCATAGATGATAATGACGCAAAATATAAAGACTTAGACAATTGTTTAACATAACTGGATATCTAAACAATTACAAGTACTGGGTTCTAATGCTGGTGATAAAGCAAATCGGCGCTAAACTAAACAATTGCACAAAAGAAACCTACAAAAATTATAGATCTACATGGCAATAAACTAACCTAAGATTAAAAAGATAAGACTTACCATTGCATTCGATTGAGAATCACTCGTAAGATCAAAGATTGTGATGTGTGTGTGTGTTTTTTACTATGTGTATAATTTGAAATGAAAAGTCGAATATAATAAAAAGGATGGGAGAGAAATGGCGCGCATTCCCTATGAAAAACAATCAAATCGACGCCGCCAGTAGAGGAGAGAGAAAGACTCGGTAGAGCAGTAGAGCATCCTACGTGGACATAAGGACAAAATAGTACTTCAAGGGTATTCGGGTAATTTTACTTTAAATGGTCGGCCAAGAAAAAGTGCTTTTGAGTGGACACGTGTCAAGCTATAAAGGGGTAGAGCGTTAGAGCAGTAGAGCATGGCTCTTTTGAGAATTAGAATGACTTTTGACCAAAATGTGTAAACACACTTGTACTTGTGACCATTTTGGGAATTTTCTCTTTTAGATAATTGTCAATTTAGGCTCTTTATTTTTAATCAGCATTAATTTTAAGGATATAACGAAGTGAGAGTTAGTGTGTTAACTAGAAGTGAGAAAAAACCTAAATCGGCTAGAAAAAAATGTTGGCCGCCTTTATGTGCAAAAAAATAAGTTGAGTACCTTGATTGAAAATAGATTATAAGTTTAGCGCATTTTTGTGTCATTTGCCCAGTATATAATGGTTTTTTTATTATTAATGAATTTTAATTTTATTGTTAATTTTTTCTTCTGTTTTAATGTCAGATAGTCTTACTGCGGCTAGAAGGTCGCTTGTAGATTGTCAGAGAAAAAAAGGCTAAAGTGACAGGAAAAATATAAATCATCTGATGTCCTTACTGTGGAAGGAGGCCTTAGTAGATCATAAACCCTATTTCCATAAATATACAAAGCAAACTCAGACATGAACTAATGAAGTTATGGGCGTTCATTCTTTAGGTAATATCTTAATAAACTGAAAACTGAAATCGAACCAAAGCGAATTTGTAACTAAACCGAACCAAATTAAATATTCGATTTTCGGTTCAGTCATGATTATGGCAATATAAACCGAAAATTGGATTCAATATCTATATTTTCTTATATTTATATATTAAAGTATATTAAAACTTTTTCTTAGTTTAAATATAACATTTTTTAAGCAAGAAAATAAGTTTGTGTTAAAAATCTATATAAATTAATAAATAAATAACTAATTTTATGTAATTCGGGATATTCAGGTCGGTTTTCAATTATGGGGTTCGGTTTTTGGTTATTTTGTTCGATTTAATTCAATTCGGATTCAGTTGGTTCGATTTTCGTTTATACCCATAAATTAAATTAACTGAACTAATCGAACCAACTAAACAAAACCTGATAACCGAACCGATGATAACCCCAGTGTTTTGAAACCCGGTTCGACCCGGCCGGGTCAACCGGTTGAACCGGTTCCGGCCGAAAAAACGAGTCAAATTAAACCGGGTTTCATATTTTCGAAACCCGGTTTGACCCGCCGGGTTTGACCGGGTTTGGAGTGATCCGGTCGGGTTTCGGTTTTGTCGTATTTTTTTTATAAATAAAACATGTTAATTGTATATATTTGTGACGTAATTTTAATTTTACATGTTATATATGTTAATAAATAGTCTTTATGCTTAATATATGGAATATTTCATGATTTATATACATATTTTCTTTCTAATTATTGAATATATATATATATATAATATTTTATATTAATAATATTATATATTATATATTATTATATATATATATATATATATATAGGAAAACCTGATTAACCCGGCGGTCCAACCGGTAACTCAGTGACCCAGTGACTCGACCGGGTCAATTCAAAATCCGGTTTTCAAAACATCGGATAACCCCTAAATAGAGTAACGAGTTTTTTTTTCTTCATATCATAGGCTTAATCTTCGGCTTTTCAGCTATAAATCCAAAGGAAAAGTGGGTCCATAAATTGTGACTAACAGGTCTATAAAGTACCTTGCATTTATATTGACCTTTAGGGGTGGCTCGGTTCAGTTAATTTTTTTTTTAAATTTAGTATAATCGAAAATCAAATCAAATTCAATTTGGATTGAACCGAACCGAAAAATCGAAAACCAAATCAAATAAAATTTAAATTAATTTTATATGTTTTTTAAATTTAATTATATAAATTTTTAGAAGAAAAAAATTGCAAGCTTATAAAGTATTTTTTGTATTAGAATATAATTTAAATGATTTTTTATATATATAAACATATCAAAAATGTATATATTTATATAAATTCAGTTTTCGGTTTAGATTATCAAAATCATATCCAAGTCGAAAACCGAATATTTAATTCGGTTTCGGTTTTTGATTTATTTAGTTTTATAACCGAACAATGCATACCCCTACATCTTAGTGTATGGTGTTAAGATACATATGACAACTCTTGTTACGGGTGTTTATCGGTTCGGTTATAGGGTTGTTCGTTTTATTCGTTTCGATTAGGTTTGAAAAAAAATTCTTAATAAAACCAAAACTCAAACCGCACCGAATTTCAATTGTTTTTAACTTTTTATAGACTCTAACTGATCATTGTTGTATTCTTTTGACTTTGTTTGAGAACTACATTTTACGAGTGTATGATGCCTTACAGAGATAAGATCTTTACATTAAAGACGATATCTTTTTTTAGTTTAATGACCTTTCATCCCCCGGGCCTGAGTTTGACTCGATCGAGTCGAGATTTCATTGAGTTTGAGTTCAAGCCCAATAAACTAGCTCTAAACACATACCAAGCAGAGCTCGAGTTATTCAAGACTTCATGTAGTATATTTTTGTAAACAACATAAATGGTAATGTGAGTTAGGGGTGAGCATGGTGCGGGTTGATGCGATTTTTGACTAAAACCGAACCGCAACCGCATTTGCGTTTTCTATAAAAATAAAAACGGCACCGCACTACATTTTGCGGTTTCGATTTTGCGGTTTTATGGGTTTTAACCGCACGGCACTATCACTTATAACTTATATAATTCCTATGGGTTTTTGGTTTACAATGTTAGTTTTTGCGCTTATAACAACGCATATATTTAATGTAAACATACACATCACTTATACCTTATAATAATATTAATCGATCCATCGGTTTTTGCCGTGGTGCGGTTTTGGGTTTGCGGTGCGGTTTCTGCTCACCCCTAGAAGTATTTTTTTTTAAAAGAACCTTTTAAACCTTAATATTCTCGAATGTTTTATATAACTTTTTTGCTCTTGAGTTCATCACGTTTTTCTTTTTAATTTTATTGATGAGTTTGAAAATCAAATACAATATTTATGTGAATATTAGTCGAGCAGAGTTTAAACTTGATTTATTAAAGTTCGTCGTGCTATCGAACTAAGCTCGAGCTTATCTTATGATTTTTGAGCTAAAGCTGAAGCTCGACTTTGCAATTGATTAGAACCCTACAGGTATTATCATGGATTTATATGGTTGTGGCTTGTGTGTATTATCTGAAAGTCAACATTGTAATCTATAGCTAGTTAGCGACTAGGTTAGGCTGGACAGAGTGGAGGTGAGTTTGGCAAAACTCACCTAGATGAGTTTGGAACTCACGCGTAAGTGTCATCCCGGCCAAAAACTCATCTAGGTGAGTTACCCACTAGCAAGGTGACTTTGGCAAATTTTGTGCACTCTTCGGTGAAAAACTCACCTCACAGTGAGTTTTATTTTGTAGGCCTATTTTTTTATTAAGTATATATTAATTGGTTGTGAGTGTGTGTGGGTATTTAGTAGGGTATATTTTATATAAAATAGATATTTTAATGAAATGTAAGTTTTAGTGGTAAGGTGAGTTCTTATTACGGTTGAAAGGTGAGTTACAATGTAAATTTTATTTGGAGAGAAAAAACTGATGTGACGCTGACGTGTCCAGTGAGTTACAATGTAAGTTCTAATCAATTTTCCTCCCTTCAACCCCTCCTCCCCATCTTCTTCCTCGATCTTTCATTCAATAAAAAAAACCTAATCTTCAAAAACCCTAATCAATTTTCTTCTTCATGGGAAAGCAATTCGTCAATACGGATCAAAATGGTTGGACATGGATAACTCGGAACAAGAAATCAAAACCAATTGGAAATCCTTATCATAAGGATTTGGAGAACATTGCAACATCCTTTTATGTCACTAATATGCCTCCGGCATTAACATCAAAAGGATTATGGAACGTGTGTACTTCTCTTGGTCATTTGGTTGACGCTTTCATCGATAATAAATTATCTAAAGGAGGTAAACGCTTTGGTTTTATTAAATTCCTTGGTGTTAAGGATGCAAATTCTATTGTGAATTCTATGTCGAATATATGGATTGGTAGTTTTCATCTTTACATCACCTTAGCTTTAAACCAACATCCCAACACAAAAACCCTAGCACCAAAATATACTCAATCCCAACCAAAACCTACCAACGCTTTCACTACCGCCAATAACCATAACGCCTTCCCATCTCTTAACAACATCGCCACAAATAATAAACCTCCAAAAATCAAAACACACCAACCAAAACCCTCATACTCCTCGACCCTCAAATATGTTCCCATATCAACCTCCAACGAAACAAAACCATCCAAAAATGTATCATCACACTCACGGAACAAGAAACCATTAATGTGGAAAACACGGATACAATCCTACTTGTGAAATTGAAAGACATCGATTCCATGGAAAACATGTATGTCATTTGTAGGAATGAAGGCTTCTTAGATCTTAATATTCATCATGTTGGCGGATACTGGATTTGGATACAATTTCCCTCATCTATGTCTTGCTCTAAATTCCAAGAGAATGAAAGTCTTAAAAGGTTGTATTCGATTAAAAGGGCTCCCATGCCTAATTTTAAAATTGACGAACGAATTCTTTGGATTGAGGTGAGTGGTTTACCTTTATGTGCTTGGGGCTCAATGGCTTACAAAAAGATTGCAAGTAGCTTTGGGAAATTCTTGTTCTTTGAGAAGGAAGAATCCACAGCATTGAGTTCGGGTAGACTTTGCATATCTACCAAATCACATCAACTCATCTCGGAAACTGTTCAAGTCGACATCAAGAATGAGTCTTTTGAGGTTTCGGTCCAAGAAATTGGATCATGGAGTACAAAAATAAAAGATGACTACAATGACATTTCCTCCAACCACGACTTAAAGGAGGTGGATCATGTATCTGAATCAAACGACGAGCAACCGATTGATGATTTTGAAATACTCCAAACAAAACTCAACAATATGGATGAACAAGCTTTTGACAATGAACTGGGTACCGAAGGGGACAAAAAAGATGGTGAAAATAGGTATTCAATCGACTCCCCAAAGAAAAAAATGGAAGAAGACACCAATTTTAATTCCACTAATTCAGAAACAAAGGATAATTCTTCGGATTTAAGTAGACCTCCTGGATTTGAGTTCATGAAAAAGAGCTTTTCATCATCTAGCAATTGTTCTACATCGTTTGCAAGACGTAGAAAAAATGATATCAAAGGATTTTCCCTTTTAAGTGAACTCAACCAAATCATTGATGTGGGCTCATCACTTGGTTATGATGTTAGAGGATGTAAAAAAACTCTAAACAAAATGATCAAAGGAATCGGGATTCACATGGTTGACAAATGAATATTTTGTCAATAAATAGTTGTGGTACGAGGAAAAGAAGAAAACGCATGTGGATAAAGGACCTTTGCCTTAAACACAATGTGCATTTTCTTGGGATTCAAGAATCAAAAATGACTCGTCTTGAGCTATTTCGAATTAAATCTATGTGGGGTAACTATGCTTTTGATTATGCTTGTAGTATGGCTCGTGGTCTCTCAGGTGGTCTTATTTCTATATGGGACCCCAATATGTTCTCTAAGAATTCTATTTGGTGTGACGACTCGTTTATTATTATCAAAGGGAATTGGAAGAATGTAGTGGGAGACTGTTTCATGGTGAATATTTACGGCCCACAAGATCATGTTTCTAAACTTGCCTTATGGAATAGACTCACAGACTTCATGCATCACCATAATGGCTCCTATATTATGTTTGGAGACATGAATGCTGTCAGAAACGCACAAGAAAGGTTTGGTACTACTTTGAATAGTATTGAAGCTGATCATTTTAACTCTTTCATTGATTCCCACAAGTTTAGTCGATCTTCCTATTGGTGGTCGCTCCTTTTTTTTTTTTTTTTTTTTTTTTTTTTTTTTTTTTTTTTTTTTTTTTTGTGTTTGGGTGTTGTTGGTGTTTTTTTTTTTTTTTTTTTATTTTTTTTTATTTTTTTTTTTTTATTTTTTTTTTTTTTTTTTTTTTTTTTTTTTTTTTTTTTTTTTTTTTTTTTTTTTTTTTTTTTTTTTTTTTTTTTTTTTTTTTTTTTATTTTTTTTGTTTTTTTTTTTTTTTTTTTTTTTTTTTTTTTTTTTTTTTTTTTTTTTTTTTTTTTTTTTTTTTTTTTTTTTTTTTTTTTTTTTTTTTTTTTTTTTTGTTTTTTTTTTTTTTTTTTTTTTTTTTTGTTTTTTTTTTTTTTGTTTTTTTTTGTGTGTGGGTGGGGTTGTTTTTGTTTTGTTTTTTTTTTTTTTTTTTTTTTTTTTTTTTTTTTTTTTTTTTTTTTTTTTTTTTTTTTTTTTTTACTTGATGAATAAAGCTGGTACTAAGCTTATAAACTTGATCGCTTCCTTATTTCGGAAGATGTGACTATTCGGCTCCCAGATGTTCGGATTACTGCTCTCGATAGGTTATGGTCTGATCATAACCCTATCCTTCTTCATATTGACAAAACTGATTTTGGTCCCACTCCGTTCAAATTGTATAACTCATGGCTTCTGAGAGATGGTTTTAATAACCTCATTAAAGACGAATGGGAATTGCTTGATTCTAATCTCAAATGTCATGAAAAGTTTCGCCGCCTCAAGGGATAAGAATCAAACAATGGAGCAACAACATCAAGACGTTAGAAAGAAACGGAAACCGTGGCTCTTGAGGAAATTAATTCAATTGAAGAAAAGGATTGAGAGGATCGCTATGCCTTCCGACAATGATCACCGCCTCATCCTTCTTCAAGAAATTGAAAAAATCGATAAGTTTGCTTCAATGGATATTATTCAAAAAGCTCATGTCAAATGGGATATAGAAGGGGATGAAAATTCCAAATTCTTCCATGGGCTCATCAACCAAAAAAGGCGGAATCAGATGATCAATGGGATTATGGTTGAAGGAAATTGGATCACGAACCCTTGTTTGATCAAGGATGCCTTCCTTCAATTCTACAAAAGGAAATTCCAAGCTCAAGATTCACAGGTTATGTTCTCTAACCTTCCTCATTCTCATTCCCTTAATTGCATGGATCGAGAAACTCTTGAAAGACAGGTTACCCTTGAGGAAATTAAGGAAGCCGTTTGGGATTGTGGAAGTAGTAAAGCTCCGGGCCCGGATGGTTACTCTTTTGCGTTTGTGAAGAAGTATTGGGGCACTATTCAGAAGGATCTATATGATTTTGTTAACTTATTCTTTGCTTCTTGTGTTATGCCTAATGGTGCTAATTCTTCGTTTTTCACCCTTATCCCAAAGGTCAACAACCCTACCTTAATCACTGACTTTCGCCCTATTTCGCTTATTGGTATACACTATAAGATCATTGCCAAGATTTTAGCTAACCGTTTATCTAAAGTGATTGACAAGATTGTTAGCAAGGAACAGTCGGCGTTTATTGCTGGTCGTCAAATTCTTGATGGCCCCGTTATTCTAAGCGAATCATTAAGTTGTGATAAAAAATGGAAAAAGAAGTTCCTCATTTTAAAGTGGACTTTGAAAAGGCTTTTGATTCCATAAGCTGGAATTACTTGATTTCACATTCTCGACGCTGATAAGTTTTGGATTTGTATAAATGGTGCTCCTAGGATTAAACTGTCTCAATTCTTCAAGAGCTTCTATTCTTATTAATGGTAGCCCTACGTCTGAGTATTTAATTAAGCATGGTCTTAGGCAAGGAGATCCTCTATCTCCTTTCCTTTTCATCTTGGTTATGGAAGATCTCCATACTGCTTTTGAGGAAGCAGTGGGAAATGGTTTGATTACTGGTGTTAATATTGAGAATTCTACTATCAATGTTTCCCATCTTTTCTATGCAGATGATGAGATCATTACTACGGATTAGAATGCTAAAGATATGGATAATATCATTCATGTTCTCCATGTTTTATATCTAGCCTCGGGTCTAAAGATTAATATTCACAAGTCTAATATTTATGGTATTGGGGTTAATAAAGATGAAGTTTTAAGTATGGCTAGCAATGATGGTTGTATTGCAGGTGATATCCCTTTCAATTACCTTGGTCTCGCCATTGGTTCCAATATGAAGTCTATTGCTAGATGGAAGACTCTTGTTGATCGTTTTCATATGAGGGTTTCCTCTTGGAAAGCTAATCTTCTGTCGATTGGGGGTCATCTGACTCTTATCAAGTCTGTGCTTGGTAGTCTTGGTATCTACTATCTACCAATTTTTAGAGCACCCGAATCGGTCCTTCAAGACCTGGAAAGAATTCGGGCTAAATTTTTTTGGGGTGGTAATAAAGATAAAAACAAAATGGCTTGGGTCAAATGGCCAATTATTCTTAATTCTTTTGATAAAGGAGGGTTAAACATTGGCAGTCCTAAAACTTTTAACCTTGCTCTTCTTCAAAAATGGCGTTGGAGGTTGCTTTCTTCCCCAAACGCCCTTTGGGTTCAGGTCATCAAACCTTATCATGGTCAAGAAGTAGGTTTCGATACAAATGGTTGTAGCTTCAAGGGCATTTAGGCTAACATTGTTGGAACCTCCAATTTTCTCCACTCGAAAGGTATTATCTTATCTAACACTTTTCGTTTTAAAGCAGGTTGTGGCACTCGTATTCGATTTTGGAAAGATATTTGGGTAGGCGAGACTCCTCTTTTTACAAGGTACAATCGGCTCTATCATCTTGATCAAGACAAAGATTGTCTTATCATTGACCGTATTAATAATGGGCAATGGTCTTGGAATTGGTCTCGGACCAATCTTGGTGTTAGAAATCTTGCCTATTTATGTGACATGTTAAATGAGATCGGTCAACTAAATATTGATGTCAATGAAGATACTTGTACTTGGAGTCTTGGTCCTAATGGTACTTTTACCGTTAAGGATGCTCGTTATAGGATTGACCAAAATATCCTTCCCACTCTTGCTCATGCTACTACTTGGGATAAATCTATCCCCCGGAAGGTCAATGTGTTTATGTGGAGGCTTTCCTTGGACCGACTCCCTCATAGATTGAATCTCTCTTCGCGTGGTATGGATATTCCGGCCATCTCTTGTCCTTCTTGCAATGCCAATGTTGAATCTGCTAATCATGTTTTCTTCGAATGCGACATTGCTACCGATATGTGGAAGCTCGTTTTTAGATGGTGTGATATTCCTCTTTTTCAAGCTTCTTCTTGGGATTCTTTCAATGATTGGATCATCTCTTGGCATGCTTCTAAAGAGAAAAAACACAGGTTCTATGTTATTACTACTTCGGTTCTTTGGTGGCTTTGGAGATACCGAAATAGCGTCACGTTTAACTCTCAACCGTTGAGGAAAAGTGATCTATTCGATAATGTTCGTTTCTCTTCATTTTCGTGGCTTCACAATAGGGACCATATGAAGTTATCTTGGAATGACTGGCTTATGTATCCCCTTTCGATCACGCGTAATGGCAATGGTTAGAGCTGCTTTTGGTTTTTTCCTGAAGCTGGCGTTCAAGTTCGCTGGGTTGGCGTACCTGTACGCCAAGGTTTTTTTGTTTGGCATCTTCGTTTGGTTTGAGGATGTTTCATCTTTTCATCCTTCTCTCGGGACTTGTTTGGGGTTTCATCAAAATCCATCCCAAAGTAAAAACCGGTTTCTCGGCCTCCGGGATGGGGGGTTTTTCTTTTGCCGAAGTGAAAACCGATCCGTCGACCTTCGTGTCAAAAGTTTTTTCATCCCTTTTGATTCTCTCGCGATTAAAGTATCAGGATTTTACCACTTTTTGATGTTATGTAATTTTTTTTGTTGACTCTATTGTACTTTAAGTTTCTAGCGTCTTGCTAGACTCTTTTTTATATATATTCCATCTTTGCCGTTCAAAAAAAAGTCATTCTGGTCCAGTCCCTGCAACAATAGGTTTATTTTCAAGAAAAGTAATGTGCAAGTTCTCTTCTACACTATCCTGGTTCTACTGTTAAATACTCTAAATACCTTGCTATTCACAGAGTATCCAATAAAGAATCCCTCATCAGCCTTCCCATCAAACTTACCTAGGTGGTCTAAGGTATTAAGAATAGTAACAGGACATCCAAATGGTCTCATGAAGCTTAAGGAAGGTTTTCTACCTAGAAAAGTTCATAAGGGGTCTTGTTGTGAGGCTTAATTACTAATACCCTATTTTGTACATAACAAGCAGTATTAACTGCTTCAGCCCAAAAGGTAGTAGGTAACTTTGAATCAGCTAGCATAGTCCTAGCAACCTTTATTAGTGTTTTGTTTTTCTTTTCAGCTACTTTATTTTGTTGTGGAGTCTTAGCAACACTAAATTCTCTCTTAATCCTTTTTCATCTCACAGAACTGATTCATTTCCTTATTTTTAAATTCAGTTCCATTGTCACATCAGATTATTTTGACTCTGTGATTTATTTGATTTTATATTCCTGTTATAAAAGCCTTAAGGATTCCACTGGTCTCATCCTTAGTTGCTAAAAAGAAAACCTAACTAAATCTACTAAAGTCATTTGTGACAACTAGGCAGTACATCCTTTTCATTATACACTTTACAAAAGTTGAACCAAATAAATCCATGTGCAACATCTGTAAAGGTTGGCTAATTGAGCTCACAGTTTTGCTCTTACAAGAGGCTTTATGTTGCTTTCCTTTCTGACAAGCAACACATGTGTGGTCATTTTTAAAAATTTTGAAAGGTAAACCTCTTACAAGATTTTCCCTCACAAGTTTGTTCATAGTTTTGAAATTTATATGCCCAAGCCTCCTATGCTAAAGATTAGATTCATCTAATGTAGCCTTTGCAAAGAGACAAGTTAGACCTCCTGAAGGAGAAACATTCTTTAAGTCAACACTGTACATATTGTTCTTTCTGGGAACTCTAAGTAAGACTTGATTTTTATCACGTAGCATAAAGTCAGGAGACAAAACAACACATTCAGTGTCTGTAAAAAGAACACTATTCTTCTTGTCACACATTTGTGAGACACTAAAAAGGTTAAACTTAAGCTCTTTAACAAAGTACACATCTTCAAAATCCAATTTACGTGTGTTGATTTTACTTTTACCATTGATTTTACCTCCTTTGGTACTACTTCCAAAGGCAACAAATCCTCCATCAATTTCTTCAAAATTTGAGAGGTAGGACTTGTTTTCAGTCATGTGCCTAGTGCATCCACTGTCAATGACTTCTTTTTCTTGCAATTCTACCTGTGGATTGAATTACACAAAAGGTAAGAGAATCAGGCTCTCTTGGGGACCCAAGCCATTACAGACTTGGATCTGCCTTGTGCATCAACATAGTTAAATCTTTTAAAGTTTATTGATGCACCATTGTGTCTGGAGACATGATCTAAAACTTTTTGTTTTGGTCTCCAAACCCAACATGTTGAGGCCTTAACAGCATTAGCCTCATGTCCCTTATTATCACTTACTACTGCTTTTGGCCTAATAGTAGTAACATTTCCTCTAACAGTATTAACTTTTTCATTGAAATTACTGTTCTTATTTGTTGTAAACTTGTTAAATGGCCTTCTAACATGTGAATGTGCTCTATTAAAAACATTTAATGCTGGCCTTGCACAGTTCACTGTTGGTCTTGGGTAAGCAGTATTAATTGGTCTGGCAGTATTAACTGCTACTCTTGAAGAGTTTTGCCTACCAGTATTAACTGTTTTAAGGCCAGATTTTATTAAGACTGCTCTTGGAACAAAATTTCTTTTTGAATGAGGGTGAGTCAATATTTGAGAATTTTGGTGATTCGCCCTTCTAGCATTGTTCCATACATGTTTTTCTGCCATTTTCTTTTCATAGAAATCACAATCTTTGATCAAATGATTCAAACTGCCACATACATTGCAAGCTTTATTTTTAAACTCAAAATTACTTCCTAATTTCTGAGTCATCAAATTATTCTAGTTTTTTTTGTTACCTCTAGGACTTTTACTGTTTTTCCTAAGGTATTTAGCTTGCTTATTGTTCTCAACTTTCTTAATAGACTCCTTAGGTGTTTTCACATGCTCATTAGATTTAACAAATTCTAATTTAGCAAAACTAGATTTTCTCTATTTAGACTTAGACTTAGTCTCATTCTCATCCTCGTTGTTAGATATCCAATCTTCAATAAGTGGTTCACTAACAGTCATAGGTTTTGACTTACTACTCTTAGCTTCACTTGTTGCAACATCGGGTATACTAGTTACTGACTCACTAAAAACATATTCATCCTCATCAACAAGTACCAAATCAGATTTAGGGGGCATGAAGTTCCCAGTATAAGGAGGGGGAACAGCATGATACCCTTAACTTGTTTTGTACTTATCATTCTCTTGACTATCAAACACTTGACTATCAAACACTTGACTATCAAACCCCACACCAGTCTTGAACTTATCACTTACTTGAATCTCTAACAGTTTGCTTAGATTCTTAGATGAATTTTCAAATGTTTTTAAGGTAAGTTTTAAATCATCTATTTCTTTTTTAGCTTTTTCAAATTACTTTCTAAGCTTTGTTAGAGCATTATCTCTCAACATAATATCAAGTTTTAAAATCTTTATGTCCTCTTCAAAAATAGCCTCATTCTTTTTATACACATCTAGTCTAGCCTCTATAGATTCTAGACCTACTTTATAAGCTCTACATTTAATTGAGACTTATTAAAATCTTTTGTCAGATTATCATAATGTTCTTTGAGAGTTTCATAAGATTTTAAACATGCTTAGAACAAGTAGATACCTCAGAATCTGAGCTTAAAGAACTTGAAGAAGTATAGGCCATAAATACAAAGTTTGTAGGTCCTTATTCAGCCTGGTCACTCCAGTCATACCCTAATCTATCTTGAGCCACCAAATCTTTTGTCTTCGTTGTTTCTACTATCACATTCCTCCTTATAGGTTCTTTGTTCATGTTCTCTCTCGGAGCCCTGCATTCCCTTACAAATTGGCCCTTTTTATGACAGTTATAACATTCCACCTTTGATTTGTTAAACCTAATGGACTCATAACCATTAGCACTAATCTTCCTTCCAGTCTTATTTAGGAATCTTCTATCTCTCATGGTCAGCATAGCCATCTACCACTTTAGATCCATCTCTTCTAAGTCATCAACATCAATCTGTTGTATGCCCTCATTATCTAATTGTAGACCGTTGGATTGGTTTGCAAAGAAAGAATAGATCACAACATCACTCATACTATTAGTATTGGCAGAGTTAGAACCATGCGATTGATTAGTACTGCCAGAGCTATTGGAAGACTCAAAAACCACATTTTGTGAGTTTTGGCTTGAGCTTGATGACCCTTTAACTACAGTTTTATAAATCTTCAGATTGTTTTATAGTTCATCCTTGCTTAAAGATTCTAAATCAGGTTTGTTCCTCCAAATCAAGGTATGAGTCTTGCATTCTGATGGGAGACTTCTTAAAAACTTTAGATTCATATCTTCTTGAGAAACAGTTTCACCCAGAATCTCTAGCTGACTGATAAACTTTTGAAGCCTATTATAGGTTTGATCAAGTCATTCTGAGCTTGATCCATTGAAATTCTCGTATTGTTTCTTAAAAAGTGTCTTCTAAGTTTTCTTTGACTCATTATTACCTCCAAACCTTTTCTCTATAGCTTCCATCAGAGACTTGGCACATTTGTAGGTGTTAAACTTTAGTTGATGTTCATTTGGAAGAACCATCAACAATGTACCTCTTGCCTTTAACTCATTCTTCCTTACTAACTTCTCTTCTATAGTTGTAGGAGGATATGTTTTCTCAACACCATAAACAGTTCTCTTTACTTCCCAAAGAGCATAATCTGTCATTAGGAAGTATTGTTCGATCCTCATTTTCCAAAGCTTAAATTCGCCTGGAATGAGCATTGGAAGTTTTGCAGCAGCAACCATAGGTGCAGATACTGACTCCATGTTTTTACATACAAATAGATCTGGTATGTGCAGATTGTTTCTTCTTATTTACAGTTTCTCAACAAGCTCTGATACCACTTGTTGATCTCACTTGAATAAATCCAAGACAACTATAGTAGAAACTTTGATTGAATATATCAAAGACTATGCGGAATCTAGTCTATGATACCAAGAAGAATAAACAATGAAACAGTAATAAGTAAGATTGTATAATACCAAACTTTAAGCCTCAATATATTAATACAAACACTCTTGATAGTGTTAGGGTTATACAAAACCTTGAAGCTATAAATGATTGTATGTGAAGATGAGATGTCTAAACTAATGCCTTAGGGTCTCCTTTTATAAACCAAGGAACCTTAATGGGCTTACAACCCATTTTCTATACATATATATCTTTTCCTAAAATACCTCATTCTTATCACATAAGCAGTACTAACATATACACTAACAATACTAACTTATAACTAACAGCAAAAACTCTTCTAGCAGTAGTAACTAATACTAGTAGTAGTAACTTTACAACTAGCAATAGTAATGACTTAGAATATTTCCTACAGTCTTCACCAGCAGTAGAAACTATAACCAACGGTAGTAACTTCTATAACTGGCAGCAGTAACTTTAACAACACTAAGATGTCTTTTAATCCCAACACTTGACAACAGTTGCAAATCTTGACCATTCTAGTTGAAGTTGTTAAAGAAACTAAACATAAACTTGCATAGTAGCAACTTCCAGCTTGTTTCTCACCATTTCATTCATCATTTTATAAAACCTTGAGTAGTAAGACTCAATTAACTCCCCATCCTATAAAGTAAAGTTGCAAAATTCCTAGAACAAATTAGTCTTGACATCTTGCTTATTAAGTGACTCACCCTGCTGCAACCTTTTAATGGCTATCCACATCTCCTTAGTAGTACATGCATCAAATGTGGAATAAATATCATCTCCAATTCTAGTCAAAATCAAATGAATTGCTTCAACTTCATCATCAATGTAAGCACGGTTTTCAGGTAAAGTGTTTTCATATTTTTCAAGAATAGTGTACTCAGATACTAGTGGATCTATTTCAGTTGTTGGTTTTGCTGGAAAGAGGACTCTTGTCATTACATAAGGACCATCAAAGATACACTTGAGCTCTTTCTTGTTAGAATTTGTGTCAACATATATCATGAAATGTGACTGCCACTGAGCATATCTCCCCGTTGAAAGCATTGGTGGACGGTATTTGGAACCAGCTGCCATGATGTCATTATGCATTTGACTGTTGCTTGTTGTTGTTGTGATTGGAGTATTCATGATGAATGATTGATGTGTTATGAAGTGAAAATGATTTTGAAGGATCTTAAGTAGGTAAAGTGATTATAGTTGTGGTTTGTTGTTGTATAATTACTTGTCTTTAAAATCAAATAGAAGAAGTAGAAAATATGAATCAGAGACTAAAACCGCAAGATAAGAAACTTATTTCACGGAAATTTACAAAGTTCTGACATATTTCGCGAAATGAAGTTTGATGTCATATTTTACAAAATACACTATGTTTTATTATTTCGCATGATAAACATTGTAACAATCCGCATTTTCATGTCATTTTACGTCAATAAATATCCAATTATTTATTTTAAACTTTTGCGCGTTCACTTTTAATTTTCAACGTTTAGTTAAATCGCGTAAACTAAAAATCAACATTCAATGTAAACGGACATCAAACAAATAAAAGTTTACGTCAAGCACGTGTTATATAATTATTACAAGGATAATTTACAACTTTTCATATTTTATTTTTATCAGTTACGTAAAACGGTTACATTTCGTAATAAAATACATTTATGCATACACGGAAGCACCAATACCCATCTATACTTCAACAAATACCTACTATTATACCCAATACCCAAAATTTTAATCATTCTTATACCATTAAACCCTTATGACCGGTTTTACATACAAACATACACAAATAAATTATAAACTTTCCACTAAAGTCTCATCATCTAGTATTAAACCACCAAGTACCACCTTAAATCTCATTTCTTTATAAATTGGTACATCAATAGTCCTTCTCCCCCTCTTTTGACCATCCCCCACATAGGGAGGAGGAAATGTCTTACAAGGTGTACCCTAAACCACTTCCTAATCCATGGTTTATTAAGGTTGTTTTCTAAATACCCCTACTATAAATAGGAAGGTCCTAGGTGAGATTAAACACACACACTTCCCATTTTATGCAAGTAAACTCTCTCAAATCCTCTCTTGTTCTTCAATAACCCACTGCTCACATCTCACTTTTAGGGTTTCTATAGTTTTCAATTTACAAAGATACAAGCATACTAGTATTATTAGTAGGGTTATCTAAGGTGATTCAAGGTATATTGGAATCTTGGGTGTTGATTAATCAAGGGTTGATTCAAGCAAGAAACTAGGGTTTCTTCATTAGGAATTTAGAGCTTGCATATTGGGGTTTGATTGTGTGTTCATCATCTCCATACAGTCTCTTAAGGTCTACACAAACCCTAATCTTTTCAAATTATTCATTTACATATTTTATATACATGTTATATTGTTAATCACCATCTAGGGTTATTTTATGAGTTTATAAAATATAATGAGCATGATCATGGATTCGAATTTATAATTATCTATGGTGAAATGATGTTTAAAATGCAAGAACATATGTTATACAAGTGTGGATTAATTTATAAAGTCACTTGATAAATTAATTGTTAAATAGTTTATTTATAAAGTTTATAAATAAATAATTGTGTGGACATTTTATTTGGACTTTTAGACACAAGTTAATGGACATAAATATGAGGACATAAAGTATACACAAGATGTGTTATTAATTAAATTAGAGGACTTGTAATAATTTAATTATGTTAGAGTTTATAAGAAGATATATATAGGGATGAGATCATGAGAAAACCTCATCTCGGTGGAAAACCTAGAAAACCCTCCCATCACCGTTGGATCAAGTCTCCTTCCCTTTCTTTTTTCACACCAAACTATAGGGGGTTGTATGTAACTTTCTTTATTCATTAAGGGTGAGATTG
>BQNB010065887.1:0-34773 GCA_026074375.1 Tanacetum coccineum | reverse complement strand
AGCTTATAGGTTTACCTTGAACGTTTAAAGATGAACAAACTCATCACATACAAATATAATAATCAAACGACTTAGTAATCATTCGAAATGTAGGATATGCATGAGTGGTATCAGATGTATACAGATTAAAGGAACACGTGTTTTAAATTAACATGAAACATACGGTAGTTCTTACATATTTTATGTGTAGTAATTCAGTACACACTTCTCTTCTTGTGAGTCAGTCGCCCTCGTTAAACATGACTTCAATTCGCCCAATTATATTTATCCCTTGATGGTAGCATGTGGTGGTGGTACTTCTGAACATGTTAATAAAAAGTTGATAAATTAGTGAACATTTGATTTATTAGCTTACAAATTAGCATAAATTAATGGACAAAAGCTATAAATGAGTAACTTACTTTTTGTTTTGTGCTACTATGAATAACCTACTTCAAAAAGTATCAATATGAGTAACCTACTTTCAAAAAGTCATCAAAATATGTAACAATTATTTTTTCTTATACACTTCAGCTGCCACCTAGGATGCCATGTGTACAACCAAAGTCAAAGTCAACTTCTTTTTCTTTTTTAAAATTTTTTTTTAATTTTTTTAATTTTTTTTTGTTATACTATGTTTTATGTTTTTTTAAAAAGATTAAAAATATATTAAAAGTAAAAGTCAACTTTTTTATTAAAAAATTTTAAAAAATATTTTATTGTTTTTAAAAATTTTTTTTTTTGTACAGAGTCAACTTTTTAAAAAAAACAATTTTAGAATTTTTTTTTTGTTTTTTTTAGAATTTTTTTTTATACTTTGTTTTATAACAAAAACAAAATTAAAAAACATAAAACAAAGTATAACAATATAAATTTACATTTAAAAAAAAAACATAAAACAAAGTATAACAAAAAAACTAAAAAACAAAAAAAATTTATTTAAAAAAAAGAAAAAAAGAAGAAGTTACTTTGACTTTGGCTATACATATGACATCCTAGGTGGCAGCTGAAGTGTATAAGAAAAAAACAAAAGTTACACATTTTGGTGACTTTTTAAAAGTAAGTTACTCATGTTGATACTTTTTGAAGTAAGTTACTCATAATAGCACAAAACAAAAACTAAGTTACTCATTTATAGCTTTTATCCATTAAATTAATTAACATCAGCCCCTTTATATAAATGAATTGCATTAGGTTTCCTGCATAAATAGATATACATAACTATTATCATCATATTTCCCATCCTAAAGTGGACATCAATTTAACTTCGATGAAACTAGCAGAGCTATCTGCGCGTCACAGCGACGGGTATCATATGATTAAAGTTAAAATGTTAATAAAATAACAATAACGACCTGATTAACCAGAGAAAAATAGAAAAATGATCTTAGTCAGACCCGATTCATCCGTTTTTACCGGTTTCGACCGGTCCTTTCCGTTTCGTTTTCGGACAGATATTATTGGCTAGCCGAACCGGTGATGGCTCTAGTTTCCGGTTGAACTCATTGGTCCGATCCGGTTTTCAAAACTATATATACCATCAACTTGTTAGCATATGAATTATATAAAGTTTTGTGTGTTTTATTAGTTTGTATAATGTGTATACCATCCGTCCCAAAATAAGTGTCCAATTTGACTTTTCAGAGTCAAACTGATTTAACTTTGACCTTAACTATTTTTGTGTATGTTATATAATACCTGACGCAAAATATATAAATGTATTGGGTTTTGAGTGTATTTTTCATTAGTATAATTTTTATCAAGTATTATGTAACAAAAAAATAATATTTAAGGTCAAAGTTGAACCAGTTTGACTTTGAAAAGTTAAACTGGACACTTATTTTGAGACGGAGAGAGTAACATGTATTTTTCATTTTAAGGGTGTTTTAAAAATAACATTAATTAGTGTGTTAAATTAGTTTATACTTGTACATATGCATTGAGCATGAAACATGTAGAAAATAAATGTTGTACATTTTGGTTTAATATTTGTATTTGTTAGATAGTTAGTTATCTATACTATTATATAAAACATTTACAATGTGGGTCCCATCAAAAATTAAGATAAGGAGGTGCAATTTTGACCATCCATCTTATTTTATAAAATCACATCATAGAGTGACATGTGTCATTTCTTAATTAAAAAATCACTTTTATTTTCAATTTGACATATATTTTTATCTATTTTTTTTATGATTTAATTTCATTGTATTTTTTAAAATTTTGTGATCTTTAATTCAATATCCATTTTGATATATTTTTATAAATTTTTAGCTTTTCACATTTTTAGTGGTTTATTTTGAATTTTTTAACAATAAACTCTAACTTTAAAATTGCAAAACAAACTTGATTCTAAAAAATATAAACAATTGGGAGACAATTTTGATTAATATATTGTGATCTTATAACAGCAGAATTGATTTTAATATGATGTTGCGGGAAAGCTACGGAAACCCAAACAAACGAATTCTCTAAACGGTTAGAGAATTGCGAAGCGAGTTGGGTTAGCAATTTGTATCGTCGCCGCTATGCGCGGGTATCCAACTAGTTTATAAAAGTAGATGTTGCTACTAAGAAATTGGCTTAAACGAAACTAAGGGGGTGCTTGGTTAGTATTAAGCAATGAGAAAAGGAATAGTAATGGGAATACTAAGGAATATAATGATTATTATCATTATAATCATGGTTCTAAAAGACAGGCCTCGCAAAGACGCGAGGCGTGACCTTCACGCCACGCAATAGACCAAGGCTTGGGCTTGACGCGAGATGAGGAGTGAAAAAACATGATAAGACGCGATAAAACGTGATGCGTGAAGGCTTTTTTGAATTCAATTTCGATAAAAATCATTTTTTTATATAGAAATGAAAAATATTACATGCAGAGATAGTTTCTTGACTTTATTCCTTATGTATGACACTTTTTGTAACTTAATATATTTGTAATATGATATAAATATATAAATTTATAATATTTTCATATTTTATGCCGCTTTAAGTCACGCCTTAAAAACGCTATGGCTCGCCATGGCTTGCAAAGGCGTGAGGCTTGGCCATGCCGTCACGCCACGCCTCACGCTATTTATAACCTTGATTATAATTAATGATGCTTGATCTAAAAAACTACATTAATCTTCAAAAGTTGACCTGCTTTTTTTTAACCATATTAACGTACTTAATAATATATTGCTAATAATAAATTGAAAACAAAAGACTAAAATATTATCATAGGCATATGATAACTATAAGCTTTTTAGGTTCAATGTATTTAAATTTTATTCAACACAATAGTAATTGTGATCATAACTTCTGTGTAATTAAAGAAAGATATATGACGTATAGAAGTTATAGTTGATACGAATTATGAGATTAATAAAAGTTATACATAATATGGAAGGGTGGTGGAGGAGAAAATTAAGGAAGATAATTTTTTTTAAATATAAGCATTATAGGGTCATTACCTTTAAAATTGAGAGGAATGGTGGATTGCTTAGTAATGGGTAATGGTCCATTGGATTATAGCAAACCAACCACCATCAATCATTATCTTTGCTATTCCTTATCCCATAATACCCTTAACTAAGCATGCCTTAAAATGACAATTGCTTGACCTTTTAACCAATTTTTTATATGTAAGTGGCCGGTCACAATATGGCATTTCGAATTCTGAGTTGGTTGGCAAATAAGTGTTGCTTTGTTATCGGGAGATGATGAAGGAAGTAGATTGCAGAACATAAATAGATCAAACAATGTTACACTATGTTTTTTACGCCCATACGGAATGATATGTTCAGTTTAATTCTTGATTAATTTCAAGAACTGAACTGATACGTTAAGTTCAAACTTGTACATATTTTGTTAAGTATTTGATTCTTGATATCATTTCCCGATTAAACAATATACTAAGATAATTGTGGATGTTATTTCTCTGCAATAAATATTGAAAATAAATACAAATTCAATGAACGTTACGGGTCTAGTAGCACAATAAGACAATAAGCAAGAGAATGTAAAAGAGTATAAAGGGGAAAAATAGAACTTATTATAGGTGTGTCTCACATTACATTTTGCCTCTATTTATAAGGATCACAACATGAATGATACTAAATATTATACATTATGCGTGCGAACGACGTCGTTTTGATAATTAATGAGGTCGTTTTAGAGTTATTGGATGTTGTTTGATAGTAGGTTGTGTCGTTTGGTTGTTGGGTCATTTTCATTTGTTAACGTATTGGGCCTTAAATGGGTTTCCCTTTCGTTACAAACTAAGCAATGACGATGTGTCTTGTTCAGTACACTTCTAATACGTGTCATCTGTTGCTTCTTCTTTAACACCGACATTGAACACACATGCAAATAAGTTATGGGTCTGCATATAAGTTATGGGTCTGGTTGCTATGTTGATTGGTTCCGTTGATTAAAAAAGAGACTGATTTTCAGATTTAAAAGCTTATGTTTACTAATTTATTTGTTGCTCCATGATTTTATAAGGCGAGTATAAGTTATACTTATAGTTGTTAAGTTCATAAGTGCTCTTAATTAAAAAAGAAAGATGATTTTTCGCTTTACAAACAAATGTGTTGATTTATAAGGTGAAATAAGAGCTTTTGATTTCTTATTGTTGTGTGACTTTATATGTTGCATATAATTTATGGTTATGGTTGCTATGTTAATTAGTCACGCTGATTGAAAATGAGACTGATTTTCGGATTTAAAAACTTCTTTTTCTAATTTATTGACTGTTGCATGATTTTATAAGGTGAGTATAAGTTATGCTTATAGCTGCTGAGTTTATAAGTGCTGTTAATTAAAAAAGGAGAATGATTTTTCGCTTTACAAAAAAATGTGTTGTTCTATAAGGTGGCTTTGAAAAGAAAATTGGAACTCTCATTGTCATCTAATTGCATGGTGTGTTTGGAACGATTTCAGGTTTTTTTATCTGATTTGATAAATTCCTTGATGTTATATTTTTAAAGTGTATGAATACAAAAAAATAACAATAATATATAGCATTGGAGAAAGATCATTACCTCTTTATATAAGCATGCTTTTCCGGAACATCTCCATTTAAAAACAGCCTTATTGCTGTAACACCCCCAAATCTGGGTTACGTTTTCCTAAGCTCATGACACTGAAGCTCGACATGTATGAATGCAATAAATTGCCAACATTTGTCCATGAATGATGTTCTAACCCGCAACATCTCAAATCCGACATGGTATACGTTTGTTGTCTGGCAAACTAGCACAGTGAACGCTACTCACCCAAACGGGGATGTCAATCCCAAATAGATCTATTTATAACATTCGTACTCGCAATCTTGCAATTGAAAGTTCATGATAAAAGGGCTCAGTGGGTTATCGCTACTTAGGCAAATACGTAATCATGGTATAAAATGTACACTTGCGTCTAATTTGTAAAACAAAACATGTTCTCACCCCAAAGATGTAAATCATTTAAATGAATGTAAAACGTGGGGCTATGAACTCACCTTGGTAAATAGTCCTCTGAAAATGATAGTATATATCCAAGTATGAATCACACCGTCAAATAACTAAGTAAATACGGCCAGTCTTAGTCTATAATTTAGGCTAAAGACTCAATGTATAAACTATAATAAATTGCTAGTTTATACATACTGTTATCACTTGTGTGGTGGTGTACATGTTTAATGTATTTGTATTCACTTGATGGCTCTTGGGAAGGTATACGATTTCACACGTTCTAATACACGTATAAAAGTTATTAATAAATATTCGTATTTATTAAATCGTAGGTTAACTTGTATATTATCCGAATATAATTCGTCTGATATGTTAAGTGTTTATGAAATCACTTTTGTTTATAAAATACTCTTAGGTTTTCTATAATAAACAGTCCCTCTAGTTTATGAAAATAGGGTATTTACACTTTAGACCCCTTAAGTTTTTACTTGTACATATTTAGTCCTTCAATTTTACAAAGTTACACTTTAGGTCCTTACATGTTTCTAATAGTCCCTAAAGTTTCAAAATGACCAAAAACAGTTCCTATACTCTTCAAAAACAGATTTTGATAGTTTTAACCTTTAAGTTTGCAAATTTACACTTTTAGTCCCTTAACTTATAAAAATCGCATTTTAACTCCAATTAAGATCTAACAAGTGACAATGGGTTTTATTAAGTTCCAATAAGCCATATAAGCAGGGTCAGCTTATAAATAAGCTCGGATGAGCTTATTTAGGCTTATTTGGACCTTATTAGGCCCGTTAAGGTCCAATAAGCATTTAAAAGGTCCAATTAAGATTTCAAAAGCATAAAAGCCCTTTATAAGTCCATTTAAGCTCACTGAATCTGTTTAGATGAAAAATAAGCTCGGGTGAGCTTATTTGAGCTTATTCGAGCTTATTGGGCTTGTTAGCCCAATAACCTTAACCCGTTTAGTTATAAAAGGTTCTATTAAGTATTTCAACTTATTTTCTAGACTTGTTAAGCACATTTGGGTCTGTTTTCTGTTTCAGCTTATTCAATAAGCCATTAAGCTCGTTATTAGGCTTCTTAGGCCCAATAGGAACCTGAATAGTGTTCCAAACAGTTTGGCCTGGTCCTTTAAGGCCCATTAGCCTTGTCTAGGTTCAGTAAGATTATTAAACTTGTATAAGTACACCAATAAGCCGTATAAGCTCGTTGTGGCTTATTGGCTTGCGTTTTGGGCTCGTTAATGGGCTAACAAGCCCGTTAGGGGTCCGGTTGGTTTCTAAAGGTATTTTAGGGTCCATGTGTGATTAATAAGCACACTAAGCCTCTAAATAAGCTCGTGAAGCTTATAAATAAGCTGTGAACTCCCCCCTCGTGGTTTGTTGGGCCTAGTTGGGTTTAAACGAACCTAATTTTGGTCCATTAGCTCATTAGTTATATCCTAGGGTTTTCAATCTTTTTGTTAAGCACTCGTTAACATTTATTAGCCGCGATTTATCACATGCGTTCGTCTAATAAGTTAATGTTCGTGTTCCCAAGCCAAGTTGTTGCGTTTACTTAAAAAGTTTACGTATAGAATTTATGTGTTTAATAAAAATAAACCCATGATCACCTTGGTTCTCATTCATGCATTTTAATGAGATGTCTAAGCCTTAACTCGATGTTTAGTCATGTTTCATATAAGTGTATATATATTAGCACCACACAAGATCAATCATACGCATAAATTGCATGCGTGAACCATGCATGAGTCAAGCCATGCATGCTCATGCCTACGTAACTTGTCCAACACCAATGTATGTGACTAAATAACTAGAGTATGAAAACAACGAATGGAAAATGACATGCAAAGCTTTATTGCGACTTACAATGGGTCCTAGTTACTTTAATGCGCGTCGTGTAGATAACTCAACTCGTTTACACCCAAACCGTATATAACCCTAAGCTTCAAAGCTTGTATACCCAATCCTTAGCTCGTATACTCTTCTTAATACCCTTGTATGCGAACTTAAGTGCACCTTGTGTCCTTAGAAGGAAATATGGGTTGTGTATAGGTTCGGTTATGTGAGACCCGAATGCAAGAGAGAGTAAATGAGTATGGTTTATCCTTGAGAGAGTTTGAGAGTTTTAGAAATGTGTTAAGTGACAATATGAGTGTGTATTTATAGGCAAATGAGCTAGTTAGCTTCCCTTGGTTCTTGTCTAACTAAAAATGAGCCTTGTGAGGTGGTTTAGAGGTTTTCTAGTTAATCTCAAATGGTTTCTTGCTAAACCACTAAGTACTACTCTTTATTGCTCAATATTTGTATAAGATATGCTTAGATACTTGAAATCTTATGATTTATGTGTTGGTTCATGCTTAGCCGCGACATCAAGGGTAAAGGGATAGTCAAATGGTTATTAAATGTTAGTTAGGGGACACTAAGTACTAGTTTTAATTAACCAGGAGATGTACATGTACTTAGGGATCAATATGAGATTTTCTAGCTAGCTAAATCACAAGGGACGAATTATATGTGGGTTTATCTTACCCATATTCGGCCTTGGTGGTTTATTAACACAATAATTATACAAATTTTATGTTTAAGGATTAAAAGTGGGTATTGGTTTGAGTCTAGGTAAGTCTAGGTATTTCCGGGGTGTGTCCAAATGTATTTTATTGCGAAACGTAACCCTTTTACGTGACCAATAAAAATAAAATACGCAAAGTTAATAATTATCTTCTTAATAATTATTTATTACTTGGTTGATGTAAACCTTAATTTATTTAACGACCGTTTACATTAAATGATTATTTCTAGTCTACGCGATTTGGCTTAAAAGTTAATTTAAAAGTAAACATGTATCGGACCAAAATAAATTGTGACGAATAATAGGAGTCGTAAAATGACCTAAAATTGAGAAATGTTACAATTGCACCTTTTATGTTTCTCACTTTCACAATACCTAAAAAGTTAAAGATGAATTTGAAATTTAGAAGTGTAAAAACATATGATTATATAAATTGAGTTATGGTATAAAAAATTATATACCGTTAATTTTGAATACGGTTCCAAACTGAATAATCAGAATTTTAGGACATTGCGTATCAGTTCCAATCAAAGTCATTAACTTAGGGGCGAGCATGATTCAGTTTGATTCGGTTTTTGTATAAAACCGAAACCGAACCAAAAAATTTCGGTTTTTGATTTTTAGAAACCATTCGGTTTCGGTTTTGTGTCGGTTTAGTTTTTCGGTTGTCGGTTTATTTTCGGTTTGGTTTTTCGGTTATTATACGACTTATCGAGCTTTACTTTTGCAAAGTCGATTTAGAATATACCATAAACCAACACCTTCAAAGCTTTAAAGAAACAATCCAAATAAGAAAAACCAAAGACACAACAATGATAATAAAAAACAAATAACCATATAAAACCCTTAAAAAACTATTTACGTGTTATAAAGCAACACAAACAACGATAAAAACCTAACAAACATAAAAAAAACTCATAGAAGAGAACTTATTATGTGTCATAAATGGCATGTACAAGAAGTATATGAAACAAAGAGTAATTACTCAACATGATATAATTAATCTAGCAGAGAATATTCAACATCTCATAGCTTCGATCACAACTTATTTTTGTTCCCATGTTTATAAAGATCAGTTCGGTTTATATCGGTTTTATTTTAATGCTAAAACCAAACCGAACTAAAAACTTCGGTTTTTCCAAAATCCGAACACCGAACCATCGGTTTTTCAATCGATTTTGGTTTTTTAGGTTTCAGTTCTGCAATTTTTTTCGGTTTAGGTTCGGTTTTTCAGTTTCATGCACACCCCTACATTAACTCATGCATATAGTCATTGGATAATGTACATTGAATCCGAGAACCTCTACACATACCAATTCATAATTAAAGTTAGTAATAGATGTCACAAATATCATGAGTGTATGAGATACGTAAAGTAATGGTTTTGAATAACTCACTCCATATCCTTAAGTAATATAGTCATTGACTCATGTTGTATGATGTTTGAAACTGGATATATTTTTATCTCAAAATACCAACTACTTCCTCAATTACATCTATAAAAGTACAAAGAACAATCTTATTATGTCGTTATTAAAAGAATAATATATGTAAGAAAAATATACATGTTACAAATAACTTATATTACTCGCAAAAAAGTATCTATGTAAGGGAAAAAATGCAACATAATAACCTTAGAGCATTAGCTAATGTAGGATCCCTAGATCATTCCATGTATGAAGCACAAGATCAATGGCACAAAAGATTTAAACAATGAAGAACTTTTGATTAAAAGAAACAAAGAGTGGCTACCAAACTCTAAAAGATGAAAAATATAAAATGAATTAGCTAACCTAATTTTGACTAAACTAGGAGTATTTATACTAATAAGGATTTGCCTTTGAGGGCTTTCTTTTTGGGCTTTTTACATCTTGGCCCTTATACATAATAAACATTAAATAACATAGTCTTTCGAGCTAGACTTTTGTCTTGTAACTTCGAGTGATCGAAGCTTCTTTGTTTGGGTCCATTTAGGTGAACCTAACAGCTAACGATCATGACCGGGCGGCACCACTCCCAGAAGCATGGGTAAATCTATTTTATTGGTTGACTATATGGAGGGAAATATACTCTCACAAGGTACAACCAATTTATGGGACCAAGTACCGGGAGAAGTCCACATGTCCAACAACACTTTTGCCATTCAAGCATCATGTCCAGGTAGGCCGACCAAGGAAGAAAAGAAAGAGGTCCAAACATGAGGATGGACCATTTGTGAAAGATGGTAAACTGAGCAGGAAAGGAAGAACCATTACATGTCAATCCTGCGAAAACACTAGACATAATAAGGCAACATGTAAAGGACAAGGAGGTCTAAAGGCAACTACAAGTAGTTATTTGAGCTTCAACTTATAAGTGTGTCTTTGATCTAAACATCATGGAACAGTTTAAAAGTTTTTTTTTATGTAGGTGGCAACAATGCAGAAGCCAGTGGTAGTGCATCTAGGCAAGCATAACAAATAGAACCTGTAGTTGGTCAAGATTGTTCAGGTGGATCAGGTGCTGGTGCTGTTATAGATTTGTCTACTGCTACTGGTCAAGGTGGTACAGGTGGTGCAAGTGGTCCAGGTGGTGCAGGTGTTGACAGTTAAGGTTTATCCCATACTAGATGGACAAAGAGAAAAGTACAAATAGAAAGAATTAGTCCATAAAAAAGAACTCCCACTCAACATATAAGTCAACCTTCTACCAGTTCTCAAGTGCCAGTGAGTGAAACAAGAAATGCAAATAGAAGAGAAATAGGTGATGGTATACAAACACAGTCAAGTGCAGCAGGTGGTGCAAGTGAATGGTCTTTTTTATAATTCCAAAAACTAATATGTTTCAGGAGAGTATGTAATTCAAGTCCACATAAGTGGTAAACATCAAAGTACACATCTGTGACAACTGTCTAAGTCCTTTTAGAGGTAAACATAAAAGTCCACTTAGGTGGCAAATGGATAATTTCACTTGTTTGAGACTGATTTAAGTTGTTTGTGGCCTATTTTACTTATTCTGGAAAAAACTTCTCAGTAACATGACAGGTTATACACAGTTGGTCTATGATGTGGAAACCAGTTTTGCCCATTTGCAAAACCATATAAGTAGCATAAGAGATTATACACAGGTTGAATTGGAAACCAGATTTTCCCGTTTGGTCCCTATATAATAGTAAATGTTGTTTGTTACACTTGTTACTACGTTCCATAGTCCACTTAATTGCCAAATAAGTCAAAGTCATAATTTAGTTGCAAAAGCATGCAGTATCATAAGAGTTTATACACACTTGGTCCTTGATGTTATAACCGGGTTTGCCCGTTTGGTCCCTATTTAACATTGATTGTTGGGTGTTACACCTGTAACTATGTTTTATATTTCCATCGAATGACAAAAGGGCTACTTTCTTGGCGGGCTAATCTCTTTGCGGGTTTGTTCCCTATTTAACATTGATTGTTGGGTGTTACACCTGTAACTATGTTTTATATTTCCATCGACGGACAAAGGGATACTTTCTTGGCTGGCTAATCTCTTGGCGGGAAAATAAAGAATTATGGTTTTCCTTACACGATTAGTCCCTAAAATCTAATTACACCATTGGACTGCCAAACCCAGATACACCATTGGACCCTCAAACCTAAGTATTTAAATTGATGCCAGATTTACCATTCTTACACACTGTATTTCGCCTGGTGATTCTCACCCAACAATCGTAATAACTCAAAACATGTCGGCAGTAAGTGATAACGGTTATTTTTCCACTATCAACGAAGAAGACTCGCCCTTTGATTCTCCCTCAACAATCGTTATAACTAAAAACAAGTCAACAGTAAGTTATAATGGTAAGTTTCTCATAGTCGACGAAGAAGACTTGATTATTAAGAAAATTTCACCTATGGCTGAAGAAATCATGGTAATGTTAGGCGAGGGTATTGGAAAAAAAGGCCAGTGACATCGTTTGGTATACTGATGAAATAACACAGAAAAGATTGCTGATGGTTTGAGAGACATAGTTTTCTATTTTGTCAAAAAGGAGGTGAAAAAATATGCAGATGATGAGTGATGTTGGTGTTTGTTTTCTAAGTTGTTGTTTGTTCCGTAAGTTGTGTTTGTTTTTCAAGTTAGATGTTTAACTTTTAGTAGACCGCTAGATCTTGTTATGTCATGTGTATCCAGATGATGAGTGTTGTTTTTTAAGTTAATGTTTGTTTAGTAAGTTTTGTTTGTTTTTGATGTTGGCGTTTGTTTACTTATGCATGCATTTGCAGTTGCACTAATATTGTGCCATATTTATAAAAGCATAGTATTGGCAAGTTAGCAATTTGTATACAATAGTTCGAAGAAAAGTATTTTAGTTACTAAGACATGCCAAAGTCAACAAAATACTCTTTGCAACATTCAGAACAAAGCATATAAACTATGCAGACCCACCATCCTTGTAGAATACTTTGACCATATTTTTCTTTTTAATGTTAAGATAATGATGAGTTGATTGCTTAAAAGAAAAGACAGAAACATTATGAAGTATCAAAGCCGCTCCTATGGTAATCACCTTTGCAAACATCTCCTCTATAAGCACCTTGTAATGAATAGTACTGGAGATTGTACCGGAAAGGTGTTTGAGTGTTACTGTGAGATCGCCCAGCGTATTCAGAGTACAAGACCTGATAACTGCAACAACTTTTTCAAGTTTCCCATTCTTGAGAAATTTCTTGACATCTCCAAAACAACCTGTCACGATTCCTCCATCAACATTGACATACTCAAGCACACTAAGCCACGACGCACGCATAAAATTGTCATCCTCACCCACATCCTCAATAACTTTTTTAATATACTCTTGGGTAGACATTACAGATTCCTCCCCACCTTCACGAGTATCAACTATTTTACGGAGCTTGGCCATTTGAACAATACCAGCAGGACCTGGTATTATCCTAATGGGCTTCACAACATAATTATCAACTTGATTGTTTTGAGATGAAAATAGGGTTTGGGTGGTAGTGGTTATCTCAGGGACTATGTGAGGGTTGTTGCTAGGACGATAGATAGGGGTAAGTCGAAGATCGGAATCGTCTATATCAATGGATTGTTCCCATTCATTATTTGGTGGTGAATTCATTTTTAGTGGATGACTGCAATATTGCTTTACCTTGTTAACAGTTTACACTAGTCTTAAATAGGGTGTAAGGTAAAATATGTTTGACTCTTTTCCCTAAATATTCACTTGTACTGTTCTAAAAATTGAATAAGCTTATCTATGAATTTGGTCCCTGTAGTTTATGGTTTTCAGCTACACTAGTACACCTTCTATATTTAGTCCTTTCTCGTTTACCCGCCTATATTTTCTACAGTCGTTCACATAATTAGAGAAAAACCTAAGACCACCTCACATGCCATTTTCATCTAAATAGTAACACTTTCACTTGGTTTCTAGAAAATTATGAAAAAACTAATGATACCATAACATCTTCACATGGCTAACAATGAAACTGAATGTTCACCAAGTGAAGTATGTTTATCAGACTCTGACAGTGAGTTGTTGATACCAACTCCATAGTCTGATAAGTCCAAGAATGAAAAAAGGGAAAAAAGGTGGAGAGAATAATTCGAATAGAAAAGATCCTTGTTTGAGATTGACTTTACGTTCGGCATTAATGCCTTTCATTTAGACAAAGGCACAGAGGTAAGAAAGACAAGGTTAGCTAGGAACACGCGTGTGAAGAAGAAGTGCCTTTGAACAAAAACATAGGAAAACAAAGTGGTGATCTTGTAGAGATTCCAAGTAAAGTAGTGGAATAGGGGATGGATGATCATGTGCATGATGAGATTGATGGTGCTAAGTGTGAACAGGTTCCAAACCATGTTGTTAACAAAGGTAACCTTGAAGTTCTGGTTTGTAAACAGGTTGCAAACCATGGTGGTGATGAACTAGTGGACAAAGGAAGACTAGTAAAGAGGAAAAGGGTGTATGTTGAATAGATGGATGACGCATTTACTAAAAATGAACGTCAATGCAAAGAATGGGTCGTTTATGTGCTATCTTCTATTACTAGTGTTTTGGATCTTAAATTACCCTTGTATATATTTCTTGTAATTTTTTGTTGTATGTATATGTGTTATGTTTAAGGGACTCAAGTTATGCAACTTGTTTCTATTATTTTGTCTCCAAGGTAACAACCTTGGTCAAACAGAGTAGTAGTCAAACACCGTTGAAAAAATTACAAGGTCTTTGATTTAGATAAAACAGGTTAACGGGTGTGAGTTCAGGGATGAACAGTGTAATTTATACACAAAACAACTACAATACCAATAAGACATTATAGTGAAATGATTCATTAATTAATAACCAAAACTTTAAATCAATCATTCATCAAAAAACAGAAGGACGTGAACGTTAACAAAAAATAACCCATAAGCAAAAAAGACAACCCCCCAAGCCGACCTTCTTTCGATTACAGAGATTTATAAAAGTCGACCCCCTTGAGGGCCTGAAGGTGTAACTATAAAGTTATCATCCTCATCTTCATCACCTTGATCAGATCATCCTTCTGCAGACCGTTGAGTTTCTCCCTCGTCTTATAGGCCATCATATTTCCTGGCAAACATTTAAGCTCTTGTATAAACAAACGCCTTTCATCTATACTGACAACCAACTGCCTCGTTAAATTGTTAATTTTAGTTGCTAGTTGAACTTCCCTCTGCGTCTTCATGTCAAAATAGACGAGCAATTGATCTCGCAACTTGCCTAAATTTGCTAAGAGCCTGAATTCCTCCAAATGCACAAAGTGTTTAGTAAGTTAAGGAATGCATGTGTGTGTTTTGGATATGAAGGACCAAATGCGAAGTGTATTTAAATACAAGTGAATACATAGAGATTAATCGACTACACAAATGAAGAGTCGAAAACGCTACAATTACATTGGGAAGGTATATGTAAAATGTGGTTAAAAAATTTTTAAGGACCAAGCGTGCAAGTAACGTGTAGAACATTTATTGTGTATTTTGGTGGGAAATGGAAAACCAATAGAGCATTGAGGGACCAACGGTGTAAGTTACCCAACAATATAAAAACAACCAGGTAACCCAACGGGCACTGGTCATAAAGTCTCCGCCTTTTTACTAGACAAAAACATAAAGGCAAAATTACAAAACCGTTTCAAGAATGTATTCATCTTTTTTCCTTCGGTCCTACAAAGTGTAAATGTGGGCTTTCATTGATGACGCTCACCTCTTGGACACGTGAAAACCCTGCAAGACGATTTGGTGTTGCCCTAACAAATATGTAAGCCGTTGCATTTTTCTAGATCTTATTTTATTAGCTAATTATAAATTCTCTTATTTTCATAAAAAAATGAATCAAGCACTGTAAAAGATGGTATTATTGTGATCCGTAGTTAGAGATTAAAAGGTACAAATATCAATTATATGAGATGCGTCTTCTTCTTAATCCCTCGCAAACAGAAGAACTGAAAAATAAATTAACAAGCCGAGAAGAACTTGCAGTCATTCAAGTTGAGTTTGCTGATATGGAAGGTCAAATGCAACAACTCAAGGAAGAATTGAAAAAAAGTCAAAATAATGCTTTCTTTTGGAAGTCAACTGCGATAGTGTTTGGGGTTGTGGCTTTGTTTATGTTTGTTATGAATTAATTAGTTTGGGTTTATTTAGTCTAATAAATTGTATGAATTATCCATGATCAGTTGTTGTTCTTGGTGTCAAATAGTTATACAGATTATTTAACTTTTGCTAATTCATAAGTTCATAACAGTGAACCTAAATGACTTTTGTTGACTTTATTAGTCAAACAAATTAACACATACATCGACAACAATATGACTAACAACCGAACCTATTCATTTCATCAATCAACTCAAAATCACATTCATCCACAACACCATAACCCATTACCTACTAAGAACATCTACCCAAAAAAGCAACTACCCTCAACCTTCATAATGTACAGTAAATATAAAACCCAAACACAACCCAGCTGATGATGAGATATTTCATCAACCTCGGTCGCTTTTCTTCAACAGTAGCAAGGATTTCTTCAAGCTCATTACGTGTGTAACATTCTGTATTTTAGGGTCATTTTATGACATCATTCATTTTGTCATTTTTCACTATTTATTTTTTTCTTTTCTCATACGCGTTCGCTTTTAATTTTAAGTGTTAAGTTAAAATCGCGTGAACTAAAAATCAACAACCAACGTAAACGGACACCAAAAAGAAGTAGACTTTTTAGCACTAACAGTTACTAAAACTTGTTCACTCTATACTTAAGTTGTTTACTAACAGTACTGGTTTATATACTGTAGTATTAACTTCTTCATCAGTATTATACTTGTTCAAAAGCACAGTAATCCAACTGTCTTCTTGTAAATCCAAGCTTGAGACTATCCTTCTTTCCCTTAGCCTCTTTTTTCTCTTGTATCTTACCTTCCCTGTCAATAGACTTGGCTTTAAAAAGGCAAAACCTTGTGGAGAGAGTTTTTGGCTGCTTCCCACGAGTATTTGGAATTATGTCTTCCACTTGTTCCTCCCCTGATAGCATTTACGTGTTTAGTGTAGAAAGGAGTAACCTAATCCTTGTAGTGAAGAATCTAGAGGATCATCTTGACTTTTCCTCGCTCTTGAGCTCAGGTTCTTCTTTCTTCGAAATCTGAAAAACACATGTGTTTTTTCAAAAAGCCCTTCTCAATTCTTCACTTTCTTGACTAACTTCACAATAGCATTCCCCATTGTCAGCTTGGTTTGTTTGAGATCCGTTTCCAGGCTGTCAATTCTTGATATCAATTTAGGAACTACTTGAAGTAAGTCATCCATAGCCATTTGTCCTTGGGCCTGTTCTTGTGGGGGTGAGAAGGGTTGGTGGACAGGAGATGGCTCCTCAAAAGGTCTATTATGTGCTCAAAATGGGTAGTTCAGTTTAAGGAAATAGTGTGTGGGTGAAGAATGGGTTGAAGTATAGGTGTAGTATGATGGACTGGAGGAGATGATGTGGATGGTACTGAGGTGTGGATGATGATGGTTGAGATGGAGCCACAGCATCATGTTCTTGACCTGCATTTGGGTTAGTAGCAACAAGTAACATAGCAGGCAATAAAGGTCTTGGATGCCACCCTCGAAATACCCCTTTTCATGTGCTAAGATCTTTTTTGTCAGGCTCACAGCCAGATGAAGGTGTTTGTTTTCCGTTTGAATATTCAAAATCATTTGCAGAAAACGAGGATACATCAAAAACTTTGTCTTGCTTTTCAAATTTGCCACCATACCATCAAAAATAAGTTTTGAAAGTTTATAAAGCACTATTAGTGGATAGACAAATCAATAGCTTATAGTAGCAATATTGCTACCGAATTGTCCATCCACCACTTTTAGAGCTTATTTAGTGTAAATGTCTTGGGGGACTAATATCTCCATTGTGGTGTGATGAAAAAGTTTCCAAAAAAAGGTAAAGTTCCCATCCGTAGGATACCCTATTTGCCCCATTCCCCCAAAAAGTTCATCATTTGGCAACATAGTAATCCCTGTGGCGTCTTCTAATTGAAGTGAATCTTGACTAGACGCTCAGTGTTTGTGTACCTATGGTAACAATGTGTGTTGATTAATTTCTTGGAGGGACCATCAGCTTTAGTTTTGGCAGTAGCAGTCTCGCCAAACTGTTTACAACGGGAAATCATAGATTGTAGGATAAGAAGTTTAAGGCATTACCTGAGGTTGGAACCTGAAGAAAATCCACTATGCTCAGCAAACCCTGCACTTTGTCAGCTTTGCGCAAAAACCCTACTTGATTGTGTTTGTCACCAATACTTTAATTGGGCCATTGGACAATCGTATTAATACTTGGGGTTTGATGCGAGTGAGGTTTAGATGCTGTACAGGACGCTTGGACTATTTTTGTTATAAATGATAAGGGAATTTTTACTTTGCAAAAAGGAGCTAGCAATAAAAAAAAGAAGTATGCTCTCTGAGAAATCAAACTTCGCTCTTACTCCCTCTCCACGCCTTCGTGCCCTCAGCGGTGGTACGACATTCCCGCGCCCGCGCCGTAAAAATCTCTAACGGTAACATTTAAACAGTGATAAAACAGAAAAAGTCAAATTTCCCGCAACCAGCATTAAAATTAACCTACCAGAATTAAAAATTACACTACCAGACTTAATTTTGGTCAACCAGAATTAATTAAGATTCAACCCGAATTAATTCTTTTTCAACCAGAATTAAGTATGTACTAAGAATTTACAAAAGCTTAAAACCTTATTACTCCCGCCTTTCATCTGCACATCCATTCGATGCCTGCAAAGATTAGTCTAAAACAAAGAAAACCATACTACAAGAAATTGTATAGACAGAATTAATCAAAAACTAACTACCCGACTTAATACTGCTAAGCTACCAGTATTAATATGACATAACTACCAGTATTAATATGACATAACTACCAGTATTAATGTAAATTTAACTAACAGTATTAAGACTACTTAGCTACCAGAATTAAACAAACTATACAACTAAGCCTCCCCTTAAATGTTGCTATGGGTTGATCATACCAATGCTAACCACCAAGTAATTAAACCGTGGTCCATCAAAAGGTTTGGTCAACAAGTCAGCTACATTTAAGTCTGTGTGAATTTTCTCCACACTTATGAGCTTCTTCTCATAACAATCTCTTATGAAGTGGTGACGAATCTCGATGTGCTTTGTCTTAGAATGATATACTGGGTTCTTCACAATGCAGATTGTGCTTTCATTATCAATGTGGATTTTGGTATTCATGAAATTGAAACCATAGTCCAGCAATTGATTTTGAACCCACAATACTTGTCCACAGCAATTTGCAGCAGCTACATATTCAGCTTCAGTTGTTGAAGTGGCCACAATTGTCTGTTTCTTACATTGCCATGAGATAAGTCTTTGTCCAAGAAATTGACAACCACCTGTTGTGGATTTCCTGTCAAGGTTGGACCCACCATAGTCACTATCAGAGAATGCTTCCAAGTCAAAGGGTGATTCCCTAGGATACCATAACAAAAAAGTTTGGTTTAGCCCTTGAGGTACTTGCAGATCCTACTTGACTAGCATCTGAGATGAGAAGTCTTTGGGTTACTGAAAACCGTGCAAACATAAACACATACTGCATACATATAATTTGCAGGTCACTAGACAGCAGTTAAGGTACATGAGGGGAACCTATCATAGATCTGTACAACGTGGTACATCTAACATCAAAAGCTTCTCATCCTTTGCTCAAAGGCAAGTGGTTCTCCATGGGCAGTGATGGGCAGCTTTGACATTACAAGATAAATTTCTTGAGTATCCTAAGCTACATACTTGCTCTTGAGATATGAAGATGCCTCCCTGGTTCGGTCTTGAGCTTGTAGACCTAAGAAGAATGTAAGTTTCACCCTTAGGAACTCTATTTGAAATTCTGCTTTGCATCAGAAAGCTTCAAAACTCATCACACCAAGACTTGTTGCGGGGGTAGACCCAAAAATGATGATCATCAACATTACACTTTGAACAACATGATATCCTTTTTCGTTTTCTTCTAATGAATAAATATTGTCATTGGCGCCCTATTGTATCCATGATTCTCTAGGAATGTTGGTACCAAGATTAGCATCAAGCTCTAGGGGCTTGGTGCTAAATCCATACAAAGCTTTAACACCTTTAATAAACCTTTGTAGGATGTGATCAGGATCAACATAACCAGGAGGTTGTTGTGAAGACATAAACCTCTTCATCAATAGTGCATACAGAAAAGCACTATTTAACATCCATTTGATAGACTATGATATCCCATACATGAGGGCAAGGCTAAGAAAAATTACGCAACTGAAGATTCAATTCTTGCTAAAGGTAGCAAAAACCTCATATACGTCAAATTCCTTTTTTCTTGTCTATGTCCTTAGAGCTACCTGGCCTTGCTTTGTTTCTGCCATACTACTCCCCATATCACTCCTATTGTTCCTTCGTATACCATTTAGTTCCCTTATCACCTTAGCACCTATTGGGGTAAAGCAACAAAACCCATACTTGTTGATGCTTGAACTGCAACAATTCTTCCTGCTTAGCTTCAACCCAGATTCCATCTTCATAGGGTTTCTAGAGGATTTTCTAGGTTCAAATGAGATAAAAAGGCAAGCAAAAGACACATGTTGTTGATCTTATGATTGCTTCTTGGCGTGCTTGTATGTAGCTACTTGTAGCATGTGCCTCAGCTGAGTTTTCTCTTGAGAGTATGCTTCTTCGTTGATCATGTGTATTGGCATCTCCATGGATTTAACTTGAGGATGAGCATCGTGATCCTTAGAGTATTGATTTGTTGGGCCATCGACTACATCTGGTAGATTGTTGAAATCAGAAATAATCCCATCATCATCATAAGAAGCCTGTTCAAAGATACCTTCACTTGATTTATCATAAATCCTTATTTCAGGCATCTCATCATCATCTGCATCAGAAAAGACCTCTTCTTCATTATCATCACTTGGAGAGACAGCTTCAATGTTGCCAGGAGTAACTTCCTCAAAGACAGTATTAAGATTTTCACTCAGTTTTTAACTAGGGATTAGTACTGGTAGGTGCTTGGTGTGGATGAGGTTACAACTGGTCCTCTAAGTGCGTTATAGCAAAAGCATCCAGCTCTTTTACTAAGGTCCTTAATGTCATCAGCAGACTTGGATATTGGTGTGATGATGGTTCTTTGGGCGTGTGAGTTTCTTTGTAGCAATTCTTTTCGATTACGATGCTTTTTTCGCTAGTTGCTTCAGACTAGAGATGTGATAGAAAACACCATCAGGTCTGCCATCCTCCTTGTCTGCTACTTCAATATCATTGAACTCTTTTGTAATGCCGAGTGAGCGGTTATGCTTGATTTTGCCTAAAGAGACAGTGTATATTCACGTTATAGAGGTCTGTAAGATAGTCTAAGTCAAAACATCCACCTATGGCCTTTCCCTGTACATTGGGTTTTTATCTCCAGATAAGTTAGGACATGAAGGTTTACTTCATTCTTATGGTGACTAAAAAAAAAAAAATTATATACCCTAAAGGCTTTTTACTATTATATGAGTAACCAACAGAAAACCCTCATCAGAATTTTCCCATCAAACTTTCCTAGTGGCTTAAGAGTATTATTGCAGAATGGTTAACATGGCACCCCAATATGGTTTATGTAGCTAAGGATTGTTTGTGGCCAATCAAAGCTCATTAAGGAGTTTTGTTCTAAGGCTTGGTCACTCTTTAACCCTGATACGAAGGTATAGCAAGCAGTATTAAATGCTTTGCCCTAAAAAGTGGTTAGGTAAGTGTTGGGTCAGCTAGCATAGTCCTTAGCAGCCTCTATAGGGGTCATGATTCTTCTACTCAAGCAACCCATTTGCTGAGGAGTTCAGGGCATTACTAATCTCCTGTTTTTATACCCTTTTCCCACAGAACTCAAGCATAAACCTGTTTTTAACACTGTCCCATTATCTTAATTATGATTTTTACTTTTTGATTAAGTTGGTTTTTCTATCTGTCTGATAAAAGTTCTTCGCTAGGAGGTCACTAGGTCTCATCCATTTTGGCTAGAAAGAATACCCAACAAAACTTGAACAGTCATCAGTAATCACTGACAGTAACTTGCATTGGTTGATACCTCCTCAAGAGGTAGGTCCAAATAAAGTCTATATGCAAGTGTGTGTATTGGGTTGCGTTCACATATCTGTTAATCTTAGCCTTACGGAGGCCTTGTGTTTGCTTTCCCTTATGACAAGAAAGACAATGTGTGGTCATTTTTGAACTTCTTGGAAGGTAACACTCTAAACTAGATTATCCTTTTCAAAGTTTATTTAAGTTTTTGAAATAAGGGTGACCTAACCTCTGTGCCACAATTTAAATCTCATTCAGATGAGGCTTTTTGCTAATAACAAGTGTATCCTTTTGAAGCAAGCTACATTTTTCATATCAAAAGTATATCATGGTTTGTGTGGCCTGGAACTTTTTAGAAGGGACCTGATTTAGATATTAGGCTTCATTGGAAGTCAGAGGACGACATACCACAAAACACTCTTTTTCAGTAAAAGTACATTTAGCTTTTTATCAACATATATAGGATATGGTGAATTAGTTATAAATGTCCAAGTTCTTTCACAAAGACACATCATAAAAATAACTAAAACTTCCTATATCTAATTGTACCTTTTCCACTGATTACTACCTTTACTTCCTCCAAAGTAACAGATCCACAATTTGGACTGTTTCTTGATAATCTTCAAGATGGGCCCTGTTACCAGTCATGTGCACATCGAACATTTCCACTTATCTAAAAATACCTCTATGCTCCATATGCATTCAGTGGATGATCCTGCACAATCAATACGAGATTAGTTTTATCTTATGAGAACAGGCCTTCTTAGGCTTGGGTCTGCTTGTGGACCTTAGAAGAAACATTAAACATTTGATCAGGATTGGTCCACTATTGGTATTGGAGAGTGGTGTTATTTTTTCTCCAAACATCTAACGTGCTGAGGTCTTAACAGCAGTGCCCATTTTGCCCTGAACAACATATTTATGTGTCTTGTAAGCTGTATACCTTGAAAAGGGTCTATTTACAGGTGATCTTTGTTTTGAAAAATATTTCCTTGGACTGTTAAGATTCACCTGAGTAGGTTTAGGGCTTGTGTTGTTTGATACTGGTCTATTTACTCTACCAGAAACTAAACATGTTGTTTGCCAATATTAAAATCTAGAGCACCCGATTAGTTTGAGTGCCTGAATTAACATGCACACACTTCCAGAATTAACATGTTGCTTGCAGTATTAAATACTAGAAGCATCCAAACTTAATTTGAGTGCCAGATATAAACATGCATATTACAAAAATCAACTTTTCCATTCAACCAGATTAACCATTGACCCTACCAGTTTTAATAAGTTTGCTAACTGTACTTTACGGTTGGACTCTAAGGTTATTAGTTGTTACAGGTCTGGGAGTGAACTGATTTGCTTTAATTCACCTTGGTTAGGCATCTAGCTTCAGGTGGTGTTTGTACTATGACTTAACATCAGCTGAAACAGCCCTTTTGTCTTAAGAGCCAGCTTCCATGCCATCTTCTTCTAATTAATGTCACAGTCCTTAATCATGTGGACTAAAACTTCCAAACACAAAACATGGTTTTCTTTTAAGAATATCCTGCACCTAAGTCCCTTTCCATTCTTCTGATTCCATTTCTGTTCCTGTTTTTGAAAGGACATTGGTGGGAATTTACAGGTGACCTAATGGGGGGAGGGGTTTTTTGTTTGGCCCCTAGGAGTATTTTTACATGCTTGTGCACAACTAGCAGTCATCTGTCTGTGAGGGTTTAGGCATTTGGGGTTTGAGTCTTTTGGGTGACAATGGTAACTTGCTCAATAGAAGGTATAGGAATATGGTCATTGATAGGGTCATCATTGATCCACTGACATTTTGGTCAGATACAGTTATTAGCTCCCCCTTCACTGTCATTGGATTGCGACAGGTTGTGTATTGAGTGGGAACTAGGCATCAGAACACACGTTCCAAAAGCTCCCCAATCACTGTCATTAGATGGACAGATTGAAGATATACATGGAAACTAGAGTACGGACACTTGTAGGGCTGGAGATTGAGGTATTGAGGTCCATATTTACCAAACTCATACAGAGAATCTCTTCGATGTCCTCCTCGTTCCCTAGGGGGTATAATCAAATATGGGATGCAGGGACCACCGTTATATTCTACTGTTTGAAATTGTGTATAGTGGGATATCATTTTATATCTGCATTGGGTTTCCCTAAAAGCAAAAATACCTCCTACTTTATCTCCATTCCTCATATCCTAGGACCTCAGCATTTGAATTTAATGCCATTTTAAACCTATCGTAACAGTTGAGCTCATCCCAAATCAATAAGCTGCAAAGATTTTTAGAAGATGCCAAACCAAGAATCAACAATTTTTTTGTAAAGCATATTTGTCATTCACAGCTTTCATTCTCCCCCCTCCCCCATATTAATTCTTTACTTTTTTAGACTTTTCATCTTTTCAAAAATAATGATTAGCTTGAAATTTTTATTTTTCATTTTAAGGAAGACTTGCTGTTGTGGGAGGCTTTAAGCTGAGATTCTAATTTCTTAAACAGCTAGCTTATGGGCAAACCTAAGGCAGCTTCTTGGTCAACCAATTCAGAATTGAAAGTTCATCTTACTTAGCTTGGAAGTGCATTATATGAATCTAAACACATTTAGAGCACATTGATCCTCATTATTCACAGTGGGTAAGCCATTAGTAGCATTGATTGAGTTCATTTATGTAGTAATGCTCTACCTCATTGATCTGACCTTATCATTGGGTCATCAAGGTTCCCCCACCCCCCATTTTCAATTTGCACATGGCTTGAAATTCTGCACCTTTACTGCTTCTCTGCCTGTTACCTTTTTTGAACCTTTAAAACTTGACATCCCTGGCCAAAAATGCCCAGTATTGTGGCAATTGAAACATTTCAATTTCTCTTTCAAATGCACATGCATATTTTCCATCCAATCTTGGCCTTCTCTGAATGTGTCTTGTGAACTTCTTAATATCTTTATGGCAGTCATAGCAACATTGCCAATTGATTTCATTCTCTTTTAAAATCCACCAGATACATCAATTTGATCTAGGTCATTCAGTATCAAGTCCACCATCAATCAGCATTTGTGGCTAGAAAAGAATGGAATAACTTCATCAGCAAGACCAGGAGTAGCAGTTTGGTGTTGCTTTTGTGGGAAGAGGAAAGTGGTTATAGAACTATAACTTACTGCAGCTGTGGCTTGGCTTAATGCTTGCTTGATAGATGCTTTGGCTTGTGGATAGAAAAGCCACATTATCAGATGCCAGGGAAGAAGGTTGACTGTCTTTTGGATGTCTTGTTCAAGGAACACTCATGATTTTTGTTATAATAATCATCTATTGGTACAGATGTGTCATTATTATTTTCGTTCATCATTGTCCTGGCCTTGAACTGTCCCACGAAGAGAAGGGACCCTCAATAAAATTGTAATTTGCATCTTCACTGGACTCACCACAGCACCAATAGGGCTATCCAACTGTGTAGGAGCTTTTTTTGGAAACCTATCATACCCTTTTTCTATGCTTTTTCCTTAGGATGAAGATAGTAAATGCCTCAAATGTTGTTTCAAAACAGCTTTTTTGACATTTTCTACGAAGTTCCGCATTACACCAAATCTTGTCTTGATGGCCCTGCCCAGATTCTCTCTTTGGCATCATCCATGCCATGATATACGTCGAGATGATTCTTTTGAACAACCAATTAACAGCTGTGTTCTAGCTTTCCTTTCTTTACATCAACAGCAAATTGTTCTTCCTGTGTGGTGTGGACGGAAGAAACACCCTGGTACACACCATCCTTACCTTTTGGTGAGACTAGCATTGTTTGAGTTCCCACTTATGAATCACTTTCAGACCTCATTATCTTATACATACTCAAGATAAATGTCCATCTTCCATCGCCCACGTATCATAATCATCTTTGAAGGACAGGCAGTTTAATGTTTGAAAGTGTATTAGTGGTGATTATTTGTGGTGGTTTAGCAACAGCATCTCCTTTGTTTGATGCTGGTACAGATCCATTCAAGGATGCATCATCACTGAGAGAAGTTCCTCATCATCTTGAAAAGAAACTAATTAACGTTTGCAGGACATGATTATTTGGATTGGTGGAATAAAAGGTTTGATCTATGTTCAAATCTTGTGGTAAGTCCCTTTTGGCTGGCTCTGATACTACTTGTTAGGTCCTTATAAACAGGGATTGAATGAGCCTTGATCGATGATATTCCTATGTGAATAAATCCATAAAAGATACTATGAGAGACAATTAACTTGAATACGCAAGCAAATATTGACGCGGCTCTCAAACTCTATACCTTAGATGAACACAAGAACGATACAAAACTTGCTAATTACTATTACTATTTGATTGTGAAATACTCAATCAAACTATATGTTTACAATATATTCTATGTTACCTTTTATAGATCTTATGGAACCCTAAATGCGTCTAAGAGTTAATGTTTGTTCTCTTCGTTAACAAAGGATTAACGATAATTGTTAACTATTACTATATTTACAACAGACTTAACCGTTGGTCAAAACAGTATTAACTTTAATTACTGTCTGACTTAATGTTTAATGCTGGAGACTTACCATTGACTCTGACCAGACTTACTTCTATACCTAACAGTACTAAACTATTTCTCTCTAGTACTAACTATAAACTAACAGACTTAACTTAATATAACATGTATTAAGTACTGTTTACAATATATTTCCTATCAAAACGAGCAAATCGTTCGGGTTCGTTCTAGAGTTGTCTATAGTCAATTCGATCTGTCATTATAATCAAGAAGGTCACTTGTTGGTCACGTCGTTTCATTCAAATAAAAGTTCTTTTCTTTACACTGTCGAATAATTTGGTCAAATCCTTCGTATTCCACTCAGTACGGCTAATGTTTATTTACTGATCAATGGTCACTGATTGTGTCGTCATGTAGGTTGTTATTTTAGTTATTCAAGTTTTACATTTATATTTTGCCGACTTTACTAAATAAACACTTATTAACGGGCAATGTACCCGATCAGCTGTAGTCTTCGTTGGTATGTAGGGTGTTCGATCCACTTGAGAGCAAAAAATCGTTTAATCTTTTATTCTATTAATACTTTGTTTAACATAAAACTATGTTATATTCTTATTCTATGTTTAAACCTATGCTCAAACCTATGTTAGCCCTACATTCTAATAGATAGGGAGGTTTTCAGTTGAAAGACTGGCATAAGCTAGGTTTTGTTGGTAAATTAGATAAAGTTCTAAAAAACTATTAACACACACAAGAAGAAATACAAAGATAGAAGAGCGGTTCTAGTCCAAATATAAGAAAACTGTATTTAACATGATTAATCCAATTAAAACTGTTGGTTTGGTTTATTTAGTGGCAATCGATTTGTTATTCTCAGAGGCGGCGGTATCATTTCAAGATTTTGGCGGTCTACATTCTTTCCTAAAACCTAGGACACACAGAATTCTTTCACAATTAAACGCTTATCCGCATAAAGCATTATATTTTTGATTCTCAATCTATATTAGGAGTTATAATGGTGATTATTATTAAAACTAGCTCATAGTCTTTTAAGATAAACCAAAAATATTATTCCAATTTTGAGCTTTCCTATATGATCACTGAATTGGGGTTACTCGTTATATCTTGATCATGAGTGCAAACAAAGTAATTATGCAATAATAACGTCAATAGTACAATGTGTAGCGTACAATTGAAGACTAATCATATTGCATCTTGCTTTAATTCTATTCTGTGCTAAACAGCTCTCGCATTCCGCATTATTCTCTCTACCAGTTTACAAGGATTTGACTCATACAGGTGGTGTATGCTTCCTTAATGATATCAAGTGTTGATGAAGACTTCGGTCTATTTAATATTTTTCAATGTATATGACATTGAGTTTTTAAGCATAAGACACCCACATATATGACTTTTAAGTCCTTGATCCTTAATAATTAGTATCACACCGCTACGTTTCTATGTCCTTTATTTGAATAAGCGCGATGATGAGTACAGAACTTCTGTCTATGTACATTGTTACCTTACTGATGATTGGTTCCAACAAATCAGTATGTATCATCAATTTTTCTACTCATAAGGCATAAGATGACACCATCCATAATCTGTTTGTCTAAGAACATTGGAATAAATACATTCAGATCGCAGATGAATTATGGGTTAATAATCCATTTGAAAAGTACAGACTTTATCTCAAAATTTTAATCATGCCTCACTGTTTAGGTGCTTGTTTTAAACATCATATAAAGATTTCATTTATTCGCCAATAAACTTTATTCTTCATGACAATGGCAACACAAAGCCCTTTTACAGGTATGTTTATATAGATTCTGTCATCTCTAAGTCTACCATTTAGAAGGCTCAATTTTTGTGACATCTCAGTTTGATAGTTTATAGGAAAAAATTATAAATGAAACTAATGCTCAGTAAGAGTTACCGCTCTAATCTGATAGTGTTTCTAGCTCATCCGGTACGCAAATGTATCAAAGTATGTCACCTACCTTGTACCTGAGATATAAGCTTTATGAATTACCAATCCTCAAGCTTTAAAAGCTTAATGAATCTCCCTATCTGTATATGATATCTTCATTCATTAATAGTCTTTTATACACGTAATATAATATGAATATATTATATGGGATCTATATAGACTCCTACCACCCACTACACCACTCATGTGTGCAGAGAGCGCTAATATAAGGTGTAGAGTAAAGGAAGAAGTGGTTATTCCACTCCACTTAACAAACACATAAAATATATACTCCACCGATGTCATAAGACGCCAATTGATTATTTCTTACTCAGGTGTAGAGTTGAGTATAGACGGTGCGACTCGTATCACTCTCAAGAGTGCTATTTGACCTGACATAAATATTCGCTAGACACGACTGATTTGTAGACTCACTAGTGTAGTAGATCCTAACCATCTGAGATGTGAGAGTAAATGAGTGTATGGTGGTGAAGATGTTGATTCTGTGTAGATGTGTGCAGTGATAAATTAGAGAGAAGTTATGATAAGATCAGTGTCATAGGAAAAATGTGTGAAAATGGGTCGAGAGCAAGTATGTCAAAGAACCTACAATGTGCTGTAGAGAGAATCGCTATGTAATCTATATAATGGGGCCGGAGAAAGTGAGACAATGTACGCTCTGAACTATCTTGAGAGTTGTGAGAGTCGCAATTGGAGAATATCCGGTAATAACTGGGTTATGAGTGAACTACAGTGTGCTCATCGAATTTGCATAATGTATATAGAGTCAAGTCAGCTAAGAGAAGAGACTAATCGTGTGTTTTAATCATATCAGTGACGATGAATCAGACGTAATCTCCCTGATCATATATGGTAGAACTATGTCTAAATAGTAGATCGAATGTATGTTTTATAGAGACATATCTCTACAATAGTGAAGAAGAAGAGATTGAGGTCTATCTCTATATACTAATAAGCACAGGTGTGGAATGGTGTGAAAGACTTGTTGACTAGAGAGTTGCCTAACGAATGAGTACAGTGAATTTCGAATGATACGTATCTCAAGACCGATTCTCGTATGAATGATAGAAGAACCTAGATCGAGAGAAGTGTAGTGAGCTAAGTGCACACAGATGTGTTGTTGTAGCAGATAGATCTCCGAGATCGAGGATAAAAAGCAGCAAAAAAACTGTGTTGTGCGCTGTGGTGTGAGTATGATGTAGAGAGATAGATAAAAAGAAAATTTTCTAAAAAAGTTTATATTTTTTTTAATTATTTTTCTTATATTTTATGAATTTTTAAATTTTTTAATAAAAATAAATGTTTAAAAATATTAAACTAATTATAAAAATTCTAAAAAATTATAGAAAGAAGCTTGAACTAAGATGAATCTAGAAAAAGTATCTGGGAAACACAGACTTAACGAACATAAGTGTGAAATAAGCTAAAACAACTTATTAACTAAAAGAGCTCAAATGTGTATAAAAATTAAATGAGGAAAGATCCTAACGGATGAGCTAATGTAGCTGATGTGTTACTATGTATGTGGAGTGGGACGTGTGTGTGTGAGGCAAGAGGACACAGGTTTCGAAACTCCTGCCTCTTGCCTTTTTTTTATTTGAATTAAGTTTAAAAACAAAAGAATTTGTAAAAAACTGAAAAGAAACAAATTTAATAAAAGCAACTATTATTGAAATTCACTAAATAAGCTAAAAAGTTAGCTTAAAAGACAGAAAATGCTTAACTACTATTTTTTACTTTTTGAACTTTTTGTAAAAACACTACAAGCTAACAAAATGAAATAAGATTACAACAAAAGTCAAATGAACTACTAGAAAACGTAAGCCTAACCTAAAATAAGCTAACATGGACAGGATAAGCTCAAAACAGACAAACCATAAGCTGGGAAAATCAAAATTAGCTCTCTAAACTATTCTGCTAACCAAACAGACCCTGAGGCCACCTTTGAGCTTAATTTTAAGCTAGCTAATAGAAAACTTAAAGAGAAAACAACTAAAGGAACTTAAACTAAGGCCTACTAGCTACAAGAAAATGCTTTTGAACAAAAGTTTGGAAAACAAGAGCTTATTGAAACAGGCTTGTGAAAACAGACAGAAATTTTTTTTTTTATTTTTTAACCTTTTAAAGCTTTATCTGAGTTTGGTTTTTAAATTGAAAGACAGAAAGCTATTTAAGGTTAAAAAACAGATATGCTAATGAATCTTATTTAAATATTTTTTGAAAACTAATTCTAAAATAGATTAACACTACCCTGATTACTTGTATGCTATTTCAAAAACCTATGAATAAAACTTTTACCCTCTGAAAATTTGTGTTGAACACTGGTGTTTGTAAACTTTTGATGTGATGCAACTTGGACATGTAAATGAAACAAAACTTAAAATCCTATAAATGCAGATATAATAACTAAATTTAACACTTATAAATAACTCAAAACTAAGCTAATAAGGTGTGACAGTAGTGTGGCAATGATTAGAATTGAGTAAAAGCTTAAAATGCTAATGATAACAATGAAGATTTGTGACTCTTTCTCAAACTAACATTGAGAACTAGACTAGCTCTATTTCTAACTTATAAAACTTTACTCAAACAACCTTATTTTAGAGATTTAAAACTGATATCAAAGACCAAATGGCCACTAGCAGTACTAACTGGTAGTTAGTACTGCTATTGTAACACCCCCAAAATGGGTCGCAGCGGAATATGGATCCGGGGCATGTTACTTTGAGATCAACAACACAAGATATAGATAAGAACGACACAAAAGTCGTTTAGATGGATACATTGGATTTAATATAGAGACCATTTTACAAAAGCTTATAGCTTTACTTGTTCTTTGTTTCATATTACAAAGACAAATAGATTTTCCCAAAACATTTTGCACCTAAGTCTTACAGTACAATGTAAAACATAATCCAAAGCATCCTGGCATCTCGTGCCTAATGACCTCCTGAAAACATTGCTTAAAACGTCAACAAAATTGTTGGTGAATTCATAGGTTTATGTATTTAAATTATGCAGGACCGCAAGATTTTCCCGTGATGTTCAACAGATGCCAAACAATCAACAAAAACCAGATTATTGTTGCCTAAGCTCATGACACGATGCTCAACTTATTTGCTATTATAGAGTTATTTTGCCCGTACAGATGTTGTAACCGGCAACATCCAGTCGACATGGTCAACTTCGTTCCTAGTGATAAGTATCACACAAAACGGGGAGGTTAATCCCAATAGATCTATTTTATCATTCGCGCCTCACATAATGTAATTTCACAACTAACCATCTATGCAATTAACAGTTCTGAATAATGGGCTCAGGGAGGGTTATCGCTACTTAGGCAAAACACATCAATCAATAGATTTACTTTCAACACTTGCGTCCAATTATAAAACAAGCATGTTTTCCACCCCAATAATATCAAAATCAGTTAAAAACTGTAAAAGTGGGGTATGAACGCACCTTGAGTACAAATAGCTTAAATAATCACAGATAAAACGTCACGCAAGACGATAAATGCAACCTTTAAATTAACGCGTTAAGTACAAGTACTTTTAATTAAAAACATTTGAATATAATTCCTTGTAGTTGTTACATCGTACTATCGGTTCGGGGCTATCTTTAAATAAAGAGGTCATGACATTGACGTACGAGGAGTTTAGGACACTTTAAATTCGTTATAATAAAACAAGCTCATCGCTACGCCATCCGAAGTGGCCTCATTATGAAATCCCTAGTAATATAGCACTTTGATAACCCACTCAATCAATTTATAACATTGAATATAATCTTATAGTTGTTACATCGTACTATCGTTCGGGCTATCATAATTAAAGAGGTCATGACATGACGTTCGAGGAGTTAGGATACTTTAAATCGTAAATCCAACAACATCGTCGATACGCCATCCGAAGAGGCCTCATTATGAAACTCCCTAGTAATATAGCACTTTGATAACCACTCAATATTCTATATAGCATAATCACCGACTAATCGTTTTAGTAAAATAATATTTATAAAGTGAAAACGTTTATAAATATACTTTTCGTAAAAATGACCTAATTTGGTCGTTTTAAGCCCGTTGCTCGCGTTTCTTACGTCCACGTCTTCGTAGTAAGACGAGTGATCAAAATATTATATTTTCAAGTTTTTGATTTTCTGCGATGAATAGTGTTTTTACTATTCACAACAGCTATATACTCGATTTTATACTTTTAATTACGAAAAACCCGTTTTAGTCGTATCTTATTCGTTATAGCTCCGTTTTTATCGATTCTTTCGAGCACGTTCTCGTAATTGAAAGTTTTATCATATTATGGATGTTTATAAAGTATAAGTTTCTGTGGTGAATAGTACTTTTTATAAAAATTGTTTTATAAAAGTATTAACTATCTTAAACTTGTAAATGGCGTATCTTCTTCGTTATTAATCGGTTTTTCGAGTTCTTTATGACCCATCGATCCTTGTGACATGTAGTATTTTATAAAATCATAAAACATATATGTAAATTTTAAATTACAAAACAGCCCCTAAGATATTTATTTCCAAAATGTGTTTAAAACTTGTTTTATGTATTAATTAGTTTAGTAGTTTACTTTAAAAAAACTAATAACCATATTTTACATATGTGGTACTTATAATAATATCCAATATCATCCCTAGTCCTTGTAAATTTATTGTAACAAGTTTAACCCTTTTACTTTCATTGTTTTCATTAGTATTTACATTAGATAACTTTAAAACCCTAATTAGTCCTTAAACATGTTTATACTTAAACCATAAGTTAACATCTTTATAGATCTATTTTTCCATGATATTTATAACATTAGGACATGAGAATAAGTGTATAAATTGATAAACTCAAATAAAAATCCATTTTACACATTTAAAAGTCATTAGTGGTGATTATGGCTATATTTAACATGTAACACATAAAATCATAAGAAATAAAAGTATAAAGGAATTAGGAAAACCTTAGTAATGATGTAAGAGATGAGATATAAGTTCTAAACCCGTGTTTAGATTCAAAAACAAAGCTTTCAAGCTTATAACCCTAGATTAGGTTTCCAAAACCCTAATCTTTCCTTTTTCTTCTTATTACTTGCAAATGATGAACCAATGCTTGCAAACACCTTAGAATACCTTAAGTATGTTGTGTAAAGGGTTGTATAATCTTAGAAAATCAAAGTATGGATTTTGTTTGGTGGCCTAAGTGTGCCGTGGGTTTTGGAGTGGGCAAGGAAGAAAGAAAATGTATTTTGCATGTAAAGAGTAAAGTTTACTTATGCATGCATGATATATATAGGGAAAATATCTTCCTAACCTAACCATAGTTACTTTCTAACCCTTGCTCATGGTTAAAATGCCAAGTTGATAAAGGTGTAAGAGTTTTGTTCCTTATCTCTTTATAATATCTAGATATTATGTAAAAGATGTAAACTTTGAAAAGTCTTGGTCCTTTCCTATAAAATTCGGCATATATATATATATATATGATGTAATTTTAATTATTTTAGGTATTGGGTATAATCGTGGGTATTCGTTTAGGCGTAGTTAGGTTTTAGAACTTCCGGGTATGCCTAAACGTATTTTATTATGAAACGTAAGCATTTTACGTAGCCGATAAAAATAAGATGAACAAAGTCATTAATTATCCTCATAATAATCATATAACACTTGCTTGATGTAAACATTTAATCGTTTAATGCCCGTTTACATTGTATGATCATTTTCAGTTTACGCGATTTAACTTAACGTTTACGGTTTAAGAGCAAACGCGTAAAACCCTAAAAATAAATTGTGAATTTCATAATGTCATACAATGACCTAAAATACGAGGTGTTATACATGGTATCCGCCTGATATCCGGAAAGAAGACCCCACGATTGTGGCACATAAAGAAAAAGAGTAATCTTTTCCGCATCTTGGAGCATATATTTTTCATGTCTTCCACTTGCTGATGGAACATTGCTAATAGAATCTTGAACCTTGTGGATTGAACCTTGCTAATAGACACTTGCCGATGGAACGTTGCTGATAAAACCATGCAGATAAAACCATGAAGCTTGCTTGTGGAACCTTACTGCTAAAACCATGTTGATAAAACCTTACTGATAGAACCTTCAGAATTGTGACATGTTTTATCTGTAAGGAAAAGATAAAATAAGCACCTCGCTGCTAATCACCATCATAATGTGGTTTATTTGTAAGTTTAAGATAACACCTTGCTGATAGCACTATGTTCTGTACGCATCTGATTCCTCAGCCAAAGTAGATTTTCAATTTTGTTCATTTCGTAATGGGTCATAACAGTAGCGAAGATGAACATCGTCTGGTCGTTCTTTAGCGGTGGTCCTTTCGCTGGTACGCACCCACGATTTATTTTATAGTTTTTAAAGTTTCTTAATATTTGTTTATTAATTGTTCAATTCACAAGAGATCTTTTGTACACAGGTGGTCGTGGTATTAGCACGGACAAAGACCACAAGGCAGAGATGCTCATCGACTCAAAGTTGTGCTTCAATGAAATGTTCTGGCGGTCAAGATTCTGGAATGAATATATCTATCAGACATCTTTGCCCATTTTTTTTTTGGGTAAAGGGTTACCCCGGTAAAGTATATTAATCACAAAAACGTTTAAGTACAATGGAATGCGGCTGA
>BQNB010065886.1:0-34774 GCA_026074375.1 Tanacetum coccineum | reverse complement strand
TCATTAAACATAAGAAATCAAGCTGTGATTCAGGATGGTAGAGTTGATATACAAACCAAAAATGCAGGTTATGGTGGAAATGGTAACAGGAATGCAGGGAGACAGAACAGGAATCAAGCATTTAATGTAGGAACTAAGAATGATAAAAGCAATCAGATTGTTCAGCGTGTTCCACGAACTGAGTCAAATCCAGGAAAGACAAATGTTCAGTGTTATAACTGTAATGAAAAAGGCCACTATGCTTGTGATTGTCAGAAACCAAGAGTTCGTGTTGCAAAGTATTTCAGGGAATAAATGTTGCTAGCAATGAAAGATGAAGCTGGAAGCAACCTCAAGGACGAAGAAAATGATTTCATGCTCGATAATTCTTATGGAGATGAGACATTAGAAGAGTTAACTATTGCAGTAATCATGATGGATCGAATTCAATCAGCTAATTATAATGTTGCATCTGAACCATCTTATGATGCAAAGGCAGTCAGTGAGGTAAATGCTTCAACCAGAGTTCATGAACAAGTGAATCGTGTGCCATGTAAAACTGTTATTCACACATCTGATGATGATTAAATTGATTCTAATATCATATTTGATGATCCATATGTAGAAAATAATGGTGGCACATCTGAACATGATTCAACTACTCCTGATGAATATCATGATATTAAAATGCTAGCATATAATGTTTAAAGAGAAGCTGAAAATAAAAAACGATTAAATAATGAGCTTAAAAATAAAAAAAAGTTGTTACAAAAGGAGCTTGAAACGTTTAAGGATCGGGTCAAAACATTTGAGTAAAAAACAATTTAATGTTCAAAGTATAAAGAAACATGTGAAGAGTTGGAACGTGAAATACGTGCTGATAAGGACACCATTGAGCGAATTTTAAAAGAAAAAGATAAAATTGAAACTGATTTTTTCAAAATTGAAAATGAAAAGATAATAATTCAACATGAAACTCAGGTAGCTAAAAAGGCTTTCAAAGATCGATAAAATCGATATCTTGAAGATATTTGTGATCTCCGAAGTGAGAATTTGAGTTTCTCATGATCGAATTGTTTATAAAATTGGATCAATCTAATTCAAATCAATTCACATGCTTGGAAAGAACCAAATAAAGTTTATGATACTTTTTTCTCAAAGCTGGGTTGGGGTATTAAAATCTGAACATCTCAGAATGCAATGCAGTACAAGCAAAATGTATGATGGTTGAAATGATTATGCATTAGTTTAAAATTGTTTCAACTGATTCGGCTAAGGAAACTTTAGAGGATGCAGAAGAAAGTCGAATAAAAATGAGAAACAAAATGGCTAACTTCTAATTATGAAAATTTTTAATTGCTCTTTATGTAACATTTGTTCCTCAACATGACCTTCTGCTGAACACATTTTTTTCAATTCCTGCTACTTCAATGATTGTTCTGTGAGACAAAAGAAGTTACATCATATTTATGAAATCCACAAAAATCTCCAAAAGAGAATGTTTTACAAACAGAAATTGATCGACTTTTGGAAGTATCTTTGACTTGAGAAATTCGAGATTATGTGATCATTTATGTTCAAGAACTAAAAAATGAGATGTTAAGAAATGAACTTGAGAAAAGTTCAAGTGACTCAAAAGATATCCAAGCCAATTTACTCAAAAGAAACAAAATTCTTAAAAATGATTTTAAGTGATCACAAGCTCAAAGTATTTATTTCAAACTCAAACTATAACATCAAAAAGAGAAAATGGCTTATGACGTCTCTTAGAAGTCAAAATTGTCAACATTGAATGAAGAGAACGTGTTGCTAAAAACTCAAGTGGATTCTGTTGTTAAAGAAAGAGAAAATATCAAACTTAAATATCAAAAGCTTTTCAATTCAATAAAGCAACACGGGCTTAACATCAAAAAGAGCTTGATGAGTTGATTGAACATGTTAATCAAAAGACATATGCTTATGCTGATGTGTGGGCCCAAAATCAAGATCTTTTGATGACTATATCTGAACATAAGAATAAGCTTAAAACCGTTGACAAGGGAAAGAATGTGAACACTAAGTTTGACAAATCTGAGACTTCAGGAACACTTCTTTGTGTAACACCATTGCCTAAAAACATAGCAGTTAAGGCTAAGAAAGTGTCAAATACTAAGGTCAATGCAGATAGGTCAAAACCGGTCACTTCACATTCTATACCAAAAAACGAGAAAAGTCAAAAATAGAGTGCGAATGTAATCGCAAGAGGAATGTACAAAATCACAAAAACAGAGACACAAACGTTGGATTCCAAATCTAACATAAATGTTTCTAATTCCACATGTGTAGAAAGTTCTAATAGTTTAGAAGACACAAGTCAAGGGGACATAAATCAAAGGACGAATCTGAAGAATACTAATGATAAGGAGACATTCTGCACAAGTTCGGAAAGATGTCAAGTTGAGTGTTAGTATAGATTCAAAATAAGCTGTTGATGGAAACAATGCATTCGAATGTTATGTCAAATCATACCACAAGTGTATTAAAATTACCAAGACTGCTAATTTCTCATTATCTCTAAAATAATGTTATTTAAAGTAATAAAACACTTTCCCTAAAAAGAACTAATTTATTTTTTATTAAATTTAAATGATAATATATTCTAAATAATTTCTTATTAATTTTTTAAATGTTGTTATATAATGACGGTTTGAATATTGTTTGTGTTTCTTGTGGTAAAGATGTGTTTTTACTTTCTCATGAAAAATGTATTGCTCGTTATGCTTTGTCTAGAGATTACAATTTAAAAAGAGCCTTATTCACTCTCCCCATAGCAGCAAAATCTAAGAATTTAGGAGCTACTTTTGTAGTTGCAAAATCTAGATTAAGTGTTGCTAAAACCCCAACAATAATAAATAAGGTCTCTAGTATGTTACCACATTCTATACCAAAAAACGAGCAAAGTCAAAAACAGAGTGCGAATGTAATCATAAGAGGAATGTATAAAATCACAAAAACAAAGACACAAACACTGGATTCTAAATCTAACATAAATGTTTCTAATTCCATAGGTGTAGAAAGTTATAATAGTGTTAGAAGACCAAAGTCTAAGGACAATAAATCAAAGGATAGAAATCTTGTAAGAAACAATAATGATAAGAGACCATCTGCATAACGGAAGATGTCAAGTAGTGTTAGTATAGATTCTAATAAGCATGAAACAATGCACTCAAATGTATGTCAATCAAACGCAAGTGTATTAAATGCCAAGACTGTAATTGCCGTTAATGACGGTTCGAATATTGTTTGTGTTTCTTGTGGTAAAGATGTGTTTTTACTTTCTCATGAAAAATGTGTTGCTTGTTATGCTTTTTGTCTAGAGATTCTAAAAGTAGAAAGTATCCTTATTCACTACCTCATCTTCACACCTCACCTTAGCAACGAAATCTAAGAATTTAAGAGCTACTTCTGTAGTTGCAAAATCTAGATTAAGTGTTGCTAAAACCCCAACAACAATAAATAAGGTCTCTAGTGTGTTACCGCTATCTCCTGATTCTAGTCAAAGTAGGACACTTAGTAATTACATGAAAAACAAAATTGCAACAAGTAAAAAGTGGTACAAATGGTTTAAAAATCAACAATGTTTTAATTGGACATCCAAGAGCAAAATTGCTCAACAAACTTCTTGTGAACAAAGAGTAGTACCTGTGTTCGATCTAAATCTAACACACCGGTTACCACTCAGAAATGGGTAGCCAAACTGTCCATTCTTCCATCTACATTTGTTTTATGTGATGCAGGTGATCCAGCTCGTCCTTTGGATTGTTGATAGCGGGTGCTCGAAGCATATGACTGGCAATTTGTCACTACTAAGAAATTTCATTGAGAAATTCATGGGAACAATCTGCTTTAGGAATGATCACTTCGCAGCAATCACTGAATATGGAGATTATGTTCAAGGCAATCTCACGATATGTTACGTATACTATGTTGAAGGCCTCGGATACAACTTATTTTCTGTCAGACAATTTTGTGATGCAAATTTAGAAGTAGCCTTTCGTTCAAACAGTTGCTATGTTTAGAATTTGGAGGGTGATGATTTGCTTACTAGTTCTCGAGAATCTAATCGCTACACTATCTCTATTTCTGAGTTGGCAGCTTCTTCTCCAGTGTGTTTAACGTCCAAAGCAACATCAACAAAATCATGGTTATGGCACCGAAGGCTTTCTCATTTGAATTTTGGTACTTTAATTATATACTCCGTCAAAAGATCTTGTTGATGGGCTTCCAAAATTTAAGTTTGATAAAGATCATTATGTTCAGCATGTGAGCAAGGCAAGAGAAAGACAGCTTCATTTCATGAAAAATGTGTTGCTCGTTATGCTTTGTCTAGAGATTCTAAGGTAAAAAGAGCCTTATTCACTACCCCTATAACATCGAAATCTAAGAATTTAGGAGCTACTTCTGTAGTTACAAAATCTAGATTAAGTGTTGCTAAAACCCCAACAGCAACAAATAAGGTCTCTAGTGTGTTATTACTATCTCCTATTCTAGTCAAAGTAGGACATTTAGCAATTACATAAAAAACAAAATTGCAACAAGTAGAAAGCGGCAAAAATGGTTTGAAAACCAACAATGTTTTAATTGGACACCCAAGAGCAAAATTGCTTAACCACTCTCTAGTGAAACACAGAGTAGTACCCGTGTTCGCTCTAAATCTAACACACCGGTTACCACTCAGAAATGGGTAGCCAAACTATCCACTCTTCCATCTGCATTTGTTTCATGTGATGCAGGTGATTCAGTTTGTCCTTTGGATTGTTGATAGCGGGTGCTCGAAGCATATGACTGGCAATTTGTCAGTGCTAAGAAATTTTGTTGAGAAATTCATAGGAACAGTCCACTTCAGGAATGATCACTTCGCAGCAATAACTGAATATGGAGATGATGTTCAAGGCAATCTCACAATATGTCACGTATACTATGTTGAAGGCCTCAAACATAACTTATTTTTGGTCTGACAATTTTGTGATGGAGATTTAGAAGTAGCATTTCGTTCAAACACTTGCTATGTTCGGAATTTGGAGGTGATGATTTGCTTACCGGTTCTCGAGAATCTAATCTCTATACTATCTTTATTTCTGAGTTGACGGCTTCTTCTCTAGTGTGTTTAATGTCCAAAGCAACATCAAAAAAATCATGGTTATAGCACCGAAGGTTTTCTCATTCGATTTTTGGTATCATTAATCAACACACGTTAAAATATCTAGTTGATGGGCTTCTGAAATTTAAGTATGATAAAGATCACTTATGTTCAACATGTGAGCAAGGCAAAAGAAAGAAAGCTTCATTTCCATCACAGTTGGTTCCACGCACATAATCAAAACTTAAGTTAATTCATATGGATTTATGTGGACCAATGAGGGTAGAAAGCATCAATGGAAAGAAATATATTCTTGTGATTGTCGATGATTATTCTCACTACACTTGGGTATACTTTCTTTGTACCAAAGATGAGGCTCCCGATACAATCAACAATTTCATTAATCAAGTTTAAAGGAATCTAAAGGCTCAAATTCTGAAGATCCAAACTGATAATGGAACTGAGTTCAAAAATGAGAAATTACGGTCGTTTTATGCAAAGCTATGCATTATTCATCATACATCAATTGCTCGAACGCCTCAACAAAATGGTGTTGTTGAACGTAGAAATCGTACACTTGTCGAGGATGTACGAACAATGCTAATCGTTTCAAAAACTCCAGAATTTTTATGGGCCGAAGCTATTGCTACTCAGATCGCTCTATTGTACACACTCGGTACAATAAGACTCCTTATGAGTTGATTCGTGGAAGAAAACCCAATGTTCAATACTTTCATGTGTTTGGATCTTTGTGTTATCCAATAAATGATCAGGATGATCTTGGGAAAATGAAACCACAGGCTAACATTGGTATCTTTATTGGTTATTCCGAGTCATCAAGAGAATTTCGTATCTATAACCGTCGAACCAAAAAGACAATGGAAACGATCCATGTCAAGTTTGATGAACTCACAGCGATGGCTTCTGAATGCAACAATTTAGAACCCGAATTCAACTGCATAAATTTTCAAGATTCATCGGAAGATTCACAATCATTAGCATAAAAAACAGACTTGGATAATTTGTTTGGTCCTTTATATGAAGAATACTATTCGCTGATTTCTCCAGAAGTGTCAGATAATTCCGCTATAAATACTCTTGATAACGAAAACACTTCTTCATCATGATCAATTGTTGTTGAAGAAGATGAAGATCCTCAAATAGTATCCTCATCAACAGAACAAGTTGCCAACGAACAAAACACACCAGTCTTGAATGAAAATGCTGATGAATTTGTTCAAGAAGACATTGCAGAATTTGACGAAAATGTTTTTTATTATCCACCTCAAACTTTTGTGTTTGAAGAAGCTGAGTCATATTCAACATATCAAGATCTATCAAATATGCACAAGTTTTACCAAACACATCGCTCTACTGATAAGTGTACTAAGAATAATCCAATTAAACAAGTTATTGGTATCCCTCAAAACCAGTAATAGCAAGACGTCAACTTCACAATGATGCTAAAGTATGTATGTACGCACTAACAGTGAGTACTATAGAACCGAAAATATCAAGGAAGCTATGCTTGATGCCATCTTGATTGAATCCATGCAAGTAGGGGTGTAACCGAGCTGAGTACTACTAAGCTTGAGCTCGACTCAAATACTAAAACTCAAGCTCGAAACTCGACTCGAGCTTGACCGAGCTTTATAATTCAAGCTCAAGCTCGACTTGTCATATAAAACTCAAGCTCGAAACTTGACTCGATCTTGATTATTTCGACATTTCATACTCGAACTCAATAAATACTCGGCATATCAAACTCGACTCGACTCAATTTATGTATATAAAAGCGTAAAAATGTAATTTAATTGAAGCTAGATAAGGCTCGCGAGCTTCACGAGCCAAGTATATTAGAGCTCGAACTCGACTCGATTATATACTTGAGTAGCTCGAACTCGAGCTCGACTCGTTTTGATCGAGTCGATTTCGAGTAGTTTACGATTCGGTCTCGAGTAACTCGCGAGTTGTCTCGTCTCGTTTACACCCCTACATGCAAGATGAGCTTAACTAGTTTAAATGCCTTAATGTTTGAGAACTTGTCGAATGTCCTATTGGCATAAACATAATCGCAGTCAAATGGATTTGGAAAAACAAGACTGATGCTGAAAACACGGTTATTCAGAACAAGTCTCGTTTAGTTGCCAAAGGATATGGTCAAAAGGAGGGAATCATTTTTGAGGAATCTTTTGCACCAGTTGCAAGACTTGAAGCTGTCAGAATTTTTGTGGCATATGAGGCTCACAAGAACTTTCCTATTTACCAAATGGATGTCAAAACATCATTTCTGAATGGTCTACTGAAAGCGGAAGTTTTTGTTCATCGGCCTGATGGTTTTGTAGATCTAGACTTTCCTAATCATGTATATCGTCTTAAGAAAGCTCTGTACGGTCTCAAACAAGCCTCTAGAGCCTGATATGAAAAGCTTTCCTCATTCTAAATCGAACACCATTTCACAAAAGGTATTGTTGATCCGACATTGTTTACAAGAAGACACGGGGATGACATTTTACTTGTTCAAATCTATGTCGATGACATAATTTTTGGGTCAACAAATCCAGTCTTTTCAAATAGATTTACAAAACTAATGAAAGATTATTTTGAAATGTCAATGATTGGTGAAATGAAGTTATTTCTCGGACTTTAGGTTCATCAATCACCCCGAGGAATCTTTATATGTCAATCACTATATACTATGGATCTTCTTAAGAAACATGGAATGGAAAAATGTGATACCATTAACACACCAATGGCTACGTCCAAACTAGATGTAGACTTACATGGTACCCAAGTTGATCAAACTAAATATCGTAGTATGATTGGGGGACTTATGTATCTCATTGCTAGTCGACCAGACATTGCCTTTGTGACATTTGTATGTGCGCGATATCAGGCACACCCAACTAAAAAACACCTCAAAGAGGTCAAACGGATCTTTTGATATCTTAGACAAACCATTAACATGGGTCTATGGTACTCAAAGGACTCTAGATTTGAGTTAATTGCATATTCAGATGCATACCATGCAGGGTGTAATGATGATTGCAAAAGCACATCTAGAGGCATTCAATTTCTGGGAGATAAGCTAGTCAGTTGGTCGTCTAAGAAGCAAGATTTTACAACAATGCCAACTGCGGAAGTTGAGTATGTATCCTTATCTGCATGTTGTGCTCAAGTCATTTGGATGAGGACGCAACTGCTAGATTATAGATTTCGGTACACCAAGATTCCAATGTACTGTGACTCAAAGAGTGAAATTGCCATATCTTGCAATCCGATACAACATTCACGTACAAAACACATTAGCATCCGGTATCACTTTATCAAGGAGCATACTGAAAAATGTACCATTGAACTTTACTTTGTTGGGACAAAATATCAACTTGCTGATCTTTTTACAAAAGCCCTTCCAAAAGAAAGGTTTGAGTATTTAGTTCACAGGATTGGTATGATTTACTAAAGCCCTTCCAAGAGAAAGGTTTGAGTATCTAGTTCACATGATTGGTATGAGATGTATGACTCCAACTGAGTTAGAACGTCTGGCAAAGTTATCTTCTTGAATGAAAGCGCTCATACATCAAAACTTTTGTAAATAAATTTTAAAAACAAAATACAAAATTGGAAAAATCAAAAACACAAAATATTTTTTTTCCTATTTCTCAAAACAAGAAAAACAAATAAAAAACAGAAAAAAATAAAAAATATAATTTAAATGATACAAACACATATCTTCTCTGTTTCAATCAGTTTCATGATACTGGTTTTCACAAAAAATGGTTCGTTAAAAGCAAGAATATATCATGAACTGAGGGGGAGTAAATAATTCTGAAAATGATCTTTCACTGCTAAAATATGTGTTTTGTAATCATAATCCATTCATAAAAAGATGAGTTCTTCAAAAACATCTTTCAAAATCAACAATTTTTTGAAAATTCAAGTGTGAAAAATAGCAAGAAGTAACAATCTTTTGAATAAGCTCTTTAATTAGAATTTATTCGAGAGAGAGTTATGAAATTCTTGATTTTTCAAAATCTTCTCAAGAATGTTCAAAACTGAAAAAATTAACAATCTCTCGATAAGTTCTTTAATTAGATATCTTATTGAGGGGGAGTTATAAATTTTTTCTGTCACTTCATCATCAGAAAATAATGTGTTCTCAAAAGCAAAAATAACTTCTTTTGAATAAAGAATTTTAATCAAAATTGAAATTTCAAATGAATATTTGTTCAGTGGGGAGTTATGAAAATTTTGTGGTAAGTAACGGGATCTTAACTGCAAAATAATTCAAAAAGGTTTGATATGGAAAATGAGTCTAACTCCAAGGGGGGGTTATTTTTGAGTATTATTACTTACGAAAGTAAGTAGAAGGACCAAAAGTGCTAAATGGAAAGTAAGTTTTGTACGGGCTATTAAAGCTTACGAATGTAAGTAGAAGGACTAAAAGTGTTGAAGTGAAAAAGATAGTTTCGTATGGGCTATTATCAATTACGAAAGAAAGTACAGGGACTAAAAATGACAAAAATGAAAAGTTGTTTTCGGAAGTATAAAATCCACAGGGTTCTTTACGAAAGTTTATTACTTTCATAACTAAAAAGGAACTTCGTAAATTCTTTTACTTCTGAGCTTTCGTAACAAAGAAAACAACGATCCAAATTGTTTTGTCAGTTTCTAATGATAATCAAACATAAGGACCATGATCTTTTCGATTCCTTTTATGTTTATCAGCGTTAATTAAATTGTTTAATAGGTTTCGTATAGATCTAGGGTTTCGTAAAAATAAAAAGTGTGTGAACTAAGAAATTAATTGAGGCAAAATACTATAAAGTATCTTAGGACATGATTATAATGGATTGATCACTGGAAAAATTGTTATGAACTGAGATCAATAGGTTTCGTAACCTTGAAAGGTTTCGTAAAATGGAATTTTGCTTTCAGACATAAGAACAGGTTTTATACTGTTAATAAGATGATAGTAATAAGAATAAGCTCAAGGAAAATCATTCAAATCATCATCTTTATTAATAATTACATTTTTCCGAAAGTAAATGTTTCAGGTTTCGATTTCGTAAATGATTGTAAAGGGTTTCGTAAAGGTTTGGGCCAAAACAGGTTTCATTAAATGCTATTGGGCCAAAACAAAACAGGTTTCATAAAATGCTATTGGGCCAAAACAAAAAGGGTTTCATAAAATACTATTGGGCCAAAAAAATGGGTTTCGTAAGGAAACTTGGGCTTTTAAATTTGGGTTTCAGAAAACAAATCTATTGGGCTTAATTTGTAAAGATACTCAAAAGAGCTTAACTGCTAAACAAAATGGCATTTTATAAAAACAAATGATAAATTTAGTTAAAAATCATGTTTTTATATTGATAAATGGGTCAAATGGTGAAGATGTGTCTAGTTACGACCGTTTCTTAAAATTAACAGGATGATGATTGAGCAATCTACTGACCATCCAAATATCGTATATAAGAATATGTTTTTCATAACTAAAATTTTCATTCAGTGATCAATGATTCAAAAGATTTGTGAAAATACAAAATGGAGCTTCAATTGTCTGTGATCATACATTCTCATGTCTCAACAAAGACAAATTTCAAAGTTTTGAAAAGATTGTTTCAAAAACGAGATTCAAAATGGTTTATGACTATCTATTGTACTAAGTTGGGTAAATGGTCTAAGTTATGTCCAGTTTCGGCCGTTTTATGCAATGAACAGAATGAGGAGTGAGTGACTTAGTGACCATCCAATTGTTGTTACATTAGTGTGGTTGTATAATCATAGTTTTCAAACATCTTTAGAAAACTTGTAATCATCTCAAATTCTATCCAAAAGCTGTGTTTTTGTGTCAGATGGTAGTCTTTTGCTTAAAAGAATTTTGTGAGAATATAAAATTATACTCTTTGATTTATTAAACAACAATGATTGTCACAACTTGTGTTTTTTCCAAGTTGATATTTTTCAAAATCAAAGTATATTTTTCTATTATTCTTGAAAGAGTATCATTTCACAAATGTTTTATGGTGAGGAAACTCAAAATAGAAAGAGAGATAAAATCCATACGCGAAAAAGCAAATCAAAATATGCTTGAAAAAGAAATGCCAGAGCATACAAAATGAGATTAAAAGAAAAAGACGAATAAAGCGTATGGCATGTGCCCGAAAAAGCAAGAATTGACACATGAGAAAGAAAATAATCAGAATATGCTTAAAAAGAATTGCTAGAGCATATAAAAATAGACAGAGTGGAAAAAGACAAAAATGTTATATAAATGTGAATTACATAAACTTTTTCTCATTTCACTAATCACTTCATGTCATCATACAGTTTTCCACATGGCTCAACAAATCATTCTAGTTGATCAACTTGTCCCCAAATTCCAAGGCATTAAAAGATGCAACAATTATGATGTGCTTCAGAGTATTCCATGTTCTCCTGAATGCAAGATTTTTGGGAAAATCTTGATCATCCATTGAGTTATGCTTTGACATCAACTGCAGATGTTCAGCTGTGTACTTACAACAATTCTGGAAGATAGTGATCAAGAAGCCTGATACTAAGGACACTATCATCTTCAATCTGGATAGTCAAGAGATAGTTTACATTATGGATATGTTTTGAGACACTCTTAATCTGCCAGTAGAAAATCCAGAAAATCCATTTGTCGCACCAATCAACATAGAGATTATTGAATCTTTTATGGACATGGTTGGCTATCAAGGTGCGGTTGATAAAGTGAGCGCCTTCTATACGAAGAATTTAGCTCAACCATGGCAAACAATGTTCAAGGTGTTCAACCGATGCCTAAGTACAAGAACATCTGGGCATGATCAAACAAAAACCAACATTCTTCAGTTATTTCATGTTGTGGTTAATCATACAAATGTTGATTAAGATACTCTTCTTTGGTGGAATTTCATGAATTGTGTATCTCAAAAGAAGAATGTCATTCAGTACCCTCGCTTCATAAAGCTCATAATTGTTGTTCTGATGAAGAAATTTCCATCCATCCTCCAAGGATTGAAGAGGATTGTCATTCTATGAAGATGATATTCCAATGTGACTGTATGAGGGATGTTGATTCCAGATGTATTCTTGACTGAGGATATCCATGCCATTCGAGGATGATGATTCCGATGAATTTCTAAATAAGGTTTCCCCGTGCAATGATGACTTTAAGGGAGTATGAGATGGTGTTTATGAATTTTACCTCTAATTGAAATCAATCGCAACTGGTTGGTTTTCTACCCAAAGAAAAATGCATTAGGTCTACACCTAGAGCCCATTAGGGACACCTACCCTTACTATTGCTAAGGTCCCTAATTGGGAAGAAGAGAAGCAAAAGTGATTGAAATGGAGAAGTTAGATGATAAGATTGAGAAAGAAAAGAAAGATGATGATGTTGAGAGGACGGATGAGGTTGTTAAAGAGAAAGATAATGATGAGGTTGCATTGGGTAGTATGGAGTTTAGGAATGAGAAGATGCAGACATCAATTCCCACACCAACTAGATCCCCTAGGACCCATAATTTATCTTTTAATAAAAACAATTAGAGGAATTTTTGATAGCAATTGTATACCAACAAATGTACACACATCCAAAGGATTCGTCCCATACCAAAAACAAAGAAAAAGACTCTTTCATACAAGATGAATTGATTCTTCAGGAAGTATTGCTGGCATGAGTATGACAGCGTGGTCAAATACGCTAAATTCAAAAAACAAATTTATAACTCACGATTTCTTTATGGGCAAGATTCGAGAAGTTCTTGATCATTGCATAATGTTTACCTGAATTTAATTTGCAAAGACTAATGAGATGATTCAAAAGGGAGTATATCGCGTTGGTTAATTTTGCAGTTAACAAAAAATAGGACTTGAAGTTGACCTATAAAGAACAAGAAATGATCTCTAAAGAATTTGCCACTTATGGACCCACAATGATTGAAGAACTGTTTCGAAAGCACATGCAAACTATAACTCTTAATCTTTATCCAACAACAAGCTCATCAACTACTGATCTTCAACAACAGATATATTTGAATATGAAGACAAAACCTCAAGATCAAGCAGCTGATCTAGAATTATGGGAAATTTTGAAAGCAAAGTTTAAAAAGCCATAATTTTTCGCATGTCACGATGAATATGATACAGATGCTCAGGGCGAAAAAATATTTAGGCAATCGAGGAATCTTTTATGAATGGAAGACCATTCTATCGATGATGAAGCGTCTGTAATAATTCAACCTAGGGGGGAGATTTTCTCGTTAGGTTTAGAAAAAAAGTGTTTTTATTAAGAAGGAAATTAACTTAATCAAGGATGAGTTAGACCCGCTAAGGAATATACTTCCTCTGATGGATTATCCCTGACTGAATATCCTTTAGGTCTAGAGTTACTCACTAAAGGAGTATTTCACTGAAGCTCATTAGCGACATGAATTCCTTTAACAACACTATTGAGTTAGGGTGTTCAGTGATCTATGGGAGTACACTCCGTACCTTCAGTCCCTTAACCAGTATAAACTGAACCCTCAATGAACTAAATTTCCAACATAGTTGACTCAATTAGTTTGAGAGTGTGCATATTTTGTTAGTTTTACTTTTTATTTATTGTTGTACTGATAGACAACATAATTTTTTCGTTATCTGGCGTGGTTCAGATGGCAAATGAATTGTTTCATGTATTGATATGGTCTTTGGAAATAGCATCATAAAGTTTTTCATGCTTATTGAGTTTGTGATGGACTGGTATGGTAATGGTAATGAGTTTGTAAACACATCACCATTGTATAAGATATACCTTTATGGGTTTTATTTCCATTTTCAATAGTTAAACCCGTCAACTAACCAATTACATTAGGAATGAGACACTCGTTCATTTCTATATCCTCAAACCAAACATCCATATATACTCAGATTTGTTGGAATAATAATTGACTCGCCTTTCATTAATGAACAAGTAATGGATGCCGACGCTTCGCCGCAGGAAGTTTTGGTTTAACGTATTGTTAGGTTTAAGAAAAGTGTTTATTATTAGATGAATTGGTCTTTGTATAGTTTTGTTTAGTTTTATAAGTTTATTAGTAATTATAATGTAATTTAAAGTCTTCTTGGTCAAAGTTTAAGTTAAAGTGACCAAGCGTTTGACTAAGTTATTGAAAATAAGAATAGGGAAACAATACAATAAGTTATAAAATACCTCATCTAGGAGGGGTATTTATACCAAGTTTTTACATTTTGTAATCCACTTTACTCACTCTTATTTCTATTTTTCCCTTTTGGGGATGATGAAAACTTTAAAAATGATGAAAAATACTCTCTAGCTCCTCTCCTTACATTCTTTCACTTTCGTATGATATCTACTATGCAAACATGACATATAACACGTATGATGGACATTGTTTTGTTGTGTAGGATTTTTTGTACACATTTAGGAATTGTGTATTATTCGTCCGGGGTTTTTGTTTTTTTGGTTGGCCTATTGTTTTGACTTCACAGTTTTTGTTTTTTCTTAAATGGTTGTTTTGCATGGGTATGTAATATCCACTTGTAACTTGCTGCACTAATGCTTTGTTGCCGCATAACTTGCATTCGGAATCTGTTCAATTGTGTTTCAACTATCATTTAGGCCTAGAAAAAAAGTTCTCTCATTTGGTAATCTTATATCTTTGAACAAATGAGTAACTAGATATCTAAACCACAAAAAGGTACAATTACCACCAATTCAAAGTACCATAAAGAAGAGCTAAAGACAATCATATAGCTGTTATGTAACACCCCTTTATTTGACATATAGCAGCGGAAGCTAAATTAGGGTATTACTTCATGAAATCAACACGTTCATAATTCATAGAAACGACTTAAAAATAGAGTTTGTAAAATCTTTGTTATCATCAATAATATATCAGAAAGTTTTACAAAAGAACGGTCCCAAAATTAACATATGAAAACATTGAGTTTGAGGGGGGGGGATGATAACAGTTTGGACGTCCTCAAGTTCTAATGCAACTCCGTGCCATAGGTTGCTTAAATACTGAGATAAACATGCTTTAAAAAGGTCAAAACTAAAGGTTGAGTGAATTCTCACAGGATTTGATTATTGTAATAGATGAATACAAGTCATGTTAATAGTAATAATTGACAACGACTATTAATTATCATGACCTAAAAACCAAGATTATATTTTGCATAAGATCATGACACGAAAGCCTTAAGTAAAATTTGTTATGCATTAGTTGTTGCCCCATTATATTATTATACTAAGCTTATGACACCGAAACCTTAAGATCCTCACAAGATATTGCCCCAGCAGGTGCTTTGCCAAACACCAGTCATAATAGATCTATTCACGGCATTCGCGCTTACTCGACCAGTATATTCGGTTACAAGTAATTAACGGTTCATGATAGTGGGGCCTTACGACAAATAGAGGTACTTAGGCAATAATATATCAGGATAGCATACAGTTGGAAAATACTTGTATTCATAGTTTATAGCATGTATCTCCCCACGGGATTTAGAAAACATGTAAAGGTGGGACTATGAACTCACCTTGATAAGGTAGTTGATTGATGTCAAAAGTGACTCAAATAGAAATAAACGGCCTCGTCACGCAACCTGGGGTAATATGTCAAGTCTTAGTTTGATTGTTTCAAAACTTTATTTCATAAAGTTTAACGTAAATATTCATTTGGTTTATTAACTTATGAAAATATCGTATCACTGTTCAGGCTATCATAATCCAGAGGTCATATAGTAAACGTTTGAGGAGCTAGGACACTTTAAATCGTTAAATCAGCAAACTCGTCAAAAAGTATACCCAAATGAAAAGCCCTCACATAAAATTCCCTCAGTAACGTGATACGTCATAGTTTAAATGATAGGATTTTATCTTTTTAAGTTTCTTCAAAAGCTAGTGGATGATAAATTATGTTAAATATATAACATAATTATTTTATAGTGTTTCGATCGATGAATGAAACGATAAATGTGTTGGGTTTTAATAAAATCGAGTCTTATAATATTTAAATATATTTTTATAATTAATATAAAAATATTACATTTTATACCCTTGAGAATATGACAATGACAATATATACCCTTGGTATATATTAATTTCCACTTTTAACCCTTTAATTATATTTTAAAAAAATTAAACCTTTAACTTTGGAAATTGGCAAAACAGGCCCCTGTGGTTTAACTTTGGAGTATTTACACTTTTGGCCTGAAAGTTTAATAATTTCAAAAGTTACAATATATACCCTTATGCATGAAATGTTTTGCATTTTTAGTCCAAATTCCATAAGCTTTGTATTTTTGATCTCAAAATCAATTTGTAGCATATAGCGTATTACAATAAGCTAAAATAAGTAAGTTTTACGAGCTTGTAGCTTATGAAAAGAGCTTATGAGCGTAAAAATCAAAAATGGGTACGTTTGGTTTAGAAACAATAACCCGATGGGTTAGGGCTTTTAGGATTAGTTTTAATGATTATAAAAGTGATAAGTGAGCTTATAGAAATAGCTTATTACAACAACTTATGGCTTATAGCTTATTAGGTTCACGAAAAGAGCTTTTAGGGTTTTAAGGGCGCGTTTAGTTTAGGAAAACCAAGCGTGTTACTTAGGGTTTTAAGAGCTTAAACATATAGCTCAATCCAAGATTACACATCATCTAAAACACATTAGGAGCTTATTGAACAAGTTATAGGACTTACTAGTACTCGAATGGGCCGAAATGGGTTGATACGGGTCGAAATTGCTTGAAGATGAATCAAGAACCTTTCTTCTCTTGTTCCTTGGTTTCTACTAGCTTAAAGACCTTTCCTTTTCCTTCCTTAGTTTGGCTAGAACATAGTTTTGAGGTAGTATGAAACTTAGTTGGTGATTTTTGAAGGTGTACATGTATGCGTGTATATATAGGGTTGAAATAGGAGTAGTGACCAAGTTTGTGTGGAGTAGTGGCCAAGTTGTGAAGAGTGGTAGCCAAGGGTTAGCTTGGTGTGACTATTAGAGGCTAGGGACTAGCTTAGAAAGGTGTTGAGAGGTTGGAAGGGGTTTGGCTATCCAAGGAGGTGACGAGGGGGTGAGGTGGTGGCATGGTGGTGAATGGGTGGTGACAAGGTGCTTTACTTGGAGTGAAAGGTGAAAAGGTGGTGAAAAGGAGGTGAAAGGGAGCTAACAAGGTGGTGACAAGGTGCTAGGGTGATGGGGACAAGGTGGGGGATCATGGTGGAGGGTGCTTGCTTGGTCTTGGCTTGGTTTGACTAGTTTAAGTGGTATCGGGTTCATTAGGGTTTTGGATTTAGGACGAGTAGGGGTGAGATTGGAGGGTAACTATAGTTCAAATGTTGTGCATCGAGTGTTTGTAACTTGAGTTTAAGAGGTTGTACAAAATCTATAAAGAAATTAGAGGAAAAATGCATATATTAAATGTTATGCATTATCAGGTTGTACTTTATGCTTCAACGAGTTGTACATTAGTTTTAGAGGGAAATGATATTCAAATTTCATGCATTGATAACTTGTACACATGCCTTATAGGTTTGTACATTTGTTTTGTATGTAAACATTACATATAGTTAGGGTTTTGTTATAAACGTTAACGTTTAAAATCCGTTTTGATATAACGTTATGGAAAGTACGTTAAATAGATAACGTATGGTAAAAATGGAGTTTAGAACATATTGCTTGACATATTATGACATTTATTTGACATAAATGTTGATGGAATTGGTATTGGTTGTTGCGTGAGCTCGCTTACTTTGAAAATGTAAGTTATGTTACATTATGGATGGAATAAAGCAAAAATCTTTCCATGAAAATGGTTGCATCTAATTCAATAGATGGATAATTACACTAAGGGAAATTGCATCTAATTTAATAGATGGATAGTTACATAGAGGAATATCATAGGTTGTTATAGTCTCCCAACCTTAAAGAAATCTTGTCCCGAGATTTAGTTAGATGCTAGAGTAATGTTTGGAAATAGATGTGGATACTTGGCACAAATTTGATCTTCGCATTTCCACGTAAATTATGGTTGTATTTTAGAGTTCCATCTTACTTTGACTAAAGGGATACGACTTTGTCTCAGTTGCTTGACTTCTCGATCCATAATCTTTATTGGTTCTTCCACAAAGTTGAGTTTGTCACCGAGCCGAAGTTCTTTCATTGGAATGACGAGGGATTCATCAGATAGACATTTCTTTAAATTAGAAACGTGGAAGGTAGTGTGGACATTACTAAGTTCTTCAGGAAGCTCAAGTGTATATGCCCCTGGGCCGACCCTTTTAAGGATCTTAAATGGTCCAATGTACCGGGGGTTAAGCTTTCCTCGCTTTCCAAATCAGATGACACCTTTCCGAGGTGACACTTTTAACATAACACGATCTCCAACTTGAAATTCCAAAGGCTTACGCCTTACATTAGCATAACTCCTTTGCCGATCTCTTGCTGCTTGCAAGCGTTGTCGGATTTATACTATCGTTTTAGTGGTTTCATGGATTATCTCTGGTCCCGTGAGTTGAACATCTCTAACTTCGGCCCAGCAGATAGGTGATCGACACTTTCGACCATAAAGTGCCTCAAATGGTGCTGCCTTAATACTGGCATGGCAACTGTTATTGTAGGAAAATTCTACCAGCATTAAGTGTCTCTCCCATCCTTTTCTAAAATCTATTACACAGACTCAAAGCATGTCTTCGAGTGTTTGGATGGTTCTTTCACTTTGTCCATCAGTCTCAGGATGATATGCCGTACTCATGTCTAATTGAGTACCCAAAGCACTCTGCATTGACTGCCAGAATCTGGATGTGAAATGACTGTCACGATCCGATATGATGGATATCGGCACTCCATGTCGTGAGACTATCTCCTTTATATACAACCTTGTAAGGGTTTCCATACTATCTGTCTCTCTGGTGGGGATGAAATGTGCTGATTTAGTAAGGCGGTCTACAATGACCCAAATTGTGTCATGTCCGCTTAATGTTTTGGGTAGTTTTGTAATGAAGTCCATCGTTATTCTTTCCCATTTCCATGTAGGAATTTATGGTTGTATTGGTAAGCCGGATGGCTTCTGACATTCTGCTTTAACTCTAGAGCATGTCAAACACTTGCCAACATATTCAGCAATGATTGCCTTCATGTTAGGCCACCAATAGAGTTTCTTTAGATCCTGATACATCTTGTCAGAACCTGGGTGAATGGAATACTTTGATTTATGGGATTCATGCATGATTAAGTCCCTCAAATTACCAAAGAGTGGTAATCAACTTTGATTCTTGATACAACGAGTTCCATCAGGATGTACTTCAAATGATTTGTCCATTCCTCGTAAATTCTCAGCTTCGATGTTCTCTTATTTGATCGCCTCAGTTTGGGCTTCGAGGATTTGTGATGGTAAATTTGGATGAAGGGTCATGACTAATGCTCTAACTCGGAGTGGTTTGATTCGTTTCTTCTAGCTTAAGGCATCTGCTACAACATTTGCCTTTCCAGGATGGTAGCGAATCTCACAATCGTAATCTGCGAGTAATTCTAACCAACGGCGTTGTCTCATGTTCAACTCTTTCTGATCAAGGATATGCTGAAGACTTTTATGATCAGTAAACACAATATACTTTGTGCCATACAGATAGTGTCTTCAAATTTTAAGAGCGAATACTACAGCTCCTAATTCGAGGTCATGTGTGGTATAGTTTTCTTCACGAGGCTTGAGTTGTCCCGATGCATGTGCAATAACTTTTTCTCTTTGCATTAACACTACTCCCAGACCTTGATGTGATGCATCATAGTAAACGACAAAGTCGTCGTTTCCTTCTGGTAATGCTAAGATTGGAGCTTCACAAAGTTTATGTTTTAACAGTTGGAAGGCTGACTCTTGGTTTTGTCCCCAGATATACTTCTTGTTTTTCTGGGTTAATTCAGTCAAAGACTATGCAATCTTCGATAAATCTCCGATAATAGCCGGCGAGTCCTAAGAATTAGCGTACTTCTGTGGGTGTGGTAGGAGATGCCCAATTATTAACTGCTTCAATCTTGGCGGGGTCAACGTGAATTCCTTGACTGTCAATCACATGCCCGAGAAATTGCACGATATTGATCCAGAAATCACATTTGGAGAACTTGGCATACAATTTCTCCCTTTTGAGTAATTCCAAGATTATCCTCAGGTGATCTGCGTGTTCTTCTTTGTTATGGGAGTAGATGAGAATATCATCAATGAACACTATCACAAATTTATCCAAGTATGGTTTACACACACGGTTCATGAGATTCATGAACACAGCAGGCGCGTTAGTTAAACCAAATGGCATCACTTGGAATTCGTAGTGTCTGTAACGTGTTCTGAAAGCAGTCTTGGGAATATCTTCATCCCTGACTCTCAGTTGGTGATAGCCTGATCTTAAGTCAATTTTCGAGTAAACACTCGAACCTTGAAGTTGGTCGAATAAATCATCGATCTTGGGTAATGAGTAACGATTCTTTACGGTGAGTTTATTCAGCTCTCGGTAATCGATACACATTCTGAAAGATCTGCCTTTATTTTTAACAAATAAGACATGAGCTCCCCAAGGTGAAGTACTCGGTCGGATAAAACCTCGGTCTGCTAACTCTTGTAGTTGGTCAGATAGTTCCTGCATTTCTGAAGGAGCTAATCTATAAGGTGCTCGGGCCACTGGTGCCGCTCCTGAAATTAAATCGATTTGGAATTCTACTTGGCGAACTGGAGGAAGGCCAGGTAGGTTTTTAAAAAAAACTTCCATAAATTCTCTAACTACTGGTATATCTTCCATTCGTTTTTCGTCTGACTTCTTTTCCATTATTTGGGCTACGAAAACTTGACATCCTCTGGATATATATCTTTCGGTTTTAATACAGGATATGAGGCTTAGTCAGGTTTTACTTCGATCACCTCGGATGATCAAAGTTTCACCGTCAATGGGGATGTGGACGACTTTCTCGTCACAAATAATTCTAGCATGATACTTGGATAACCAATCCGTACCAATGACGACGTCGAAACTACCGAGTTTAATTGGCATGAGATCAATTTCGAAAGGTTGGTTTAGCAAAATCAGGGTGCAACCCCGGATAACGATATTAGTGCCTACTAGGTTTCCATCGGCCATTTCAATGTCGTAAGTAGTATCTAGTGTAAGTGGTGGGATATTAAGCATAGAATCAAGAGATATGGATACAAAACTTTTATCGACTCCTGAATTAAATAATACTCTAGCTAGATGTTGGTTTAAAAGGAACGTACCCGTGACTATGTTCGGGTCTTGGTGAGCGTTCTTGTCCCTCAGCAAGTATGCTCTTCCGTAGGCACTGTTGTTTGCTTTTCGGCACTGATTTTTGCAATGTCCTTTCTCTCCACAGGCATGACAAGTTACTGATACTGGTTGCAAGTTGCTTCCAGTGGTTGGCCCTTTGTTTCTACAGTTCCTGGTCAGATGACCCACCTTGTTGCAAGTCTGACACTTGACAGTGCAAGGTCCTGTGTGATGCAGGGTGCATTTCTTACACAGGGGAAAGCTTCCAGTATACCTACTGTTTTTAGTTGGGGTGACAGCATAAGCCCTGAAGGTTTCTTGCCTTCTATTATGTTGTTGTTGGTGATCATTGTTGTGGTTGTTATTGCTGTTACGGTTATTCTGGTAGTTGTTGTTGTTGAATGTTCTTCTATCATCAAACTTTCGTTTGTAATCATTAGTTCCTTGCACAGAATTGTGCTTTGTTACTTGATCCATTAACCTTTGGGTTATGGTAATGGCTTCCTCCAAAGTTTGAGGCTTTGAAGCGGTAACATTTCTTTCAATACTTCTGGGTAATCCCCCGGTGAAGACTTCTTTGAGTTTCTTAGAATTTGGCATCATATCTAATAGGCTGGGCGAATGAATTCCACCAGGACAAATATTCTTCAGTTAGAGTACCAGTAGCAAATTTCACTTTGCAGTCCTCGGTACAGTTGCTACGGGAAAATACCGATTCAGTTCGTTCAAACCAGCGGATGAGGCCAACAGCGCCTTCCGTACCTTTGAAATTGAAAGGTTGACAGCTCATAAATTATTTGTAGCTACATTTTCTTGCTACAAGAGTTTCACCTTGTCGGTTGTTCCTATTTGTATTGTCAGCATTTGCCATGGTAGCAGCTTGTGCTTCCAGAGCTGCAACAACACTATCAGCAACTAGTTTCCTGATGGCGGCCTGAGTCATGGCTGGTGCTGCAGATGTTGATGTCCTCTTCGGAGCCATTCTATCAACATTTACAAGACAACATAAAATAAGAATATATCAGAAGTCATTTGTACAATGTATGGAAATTTTGACAATGACTTATTTGATACAAGTTCTAATAAAGAAATACACATTCTTTGATATTACGTTGCAGGATATAACGAAAATTTTTGGAATGGACACTCTAACAAGCATCTAACTCATTAAGTTTCTCGGGGACTGGTTCACTTCCCAGTGGTTGTGGTATGATCCATAACGAGTTATCTAAATTTGCAAAGATAGACTCATCTGGAAGTCTTAGATTCCAAAAATTCTATGCTCAATGTCTTGATTATTAATCATGTCCATGATACCTAGGTACAAAGGTTTAAGAAAACCGAATGGTAAGAGAACCATAGTAATCCCGGATAAAGATATGAGTCATCACATTACAGAATATAGGATAGACAACCACGACATACATAAATCAGTATCATAAAACAGCGAGGTATAATGGAATCACCACTGTAATAAGTCATAAACAACTTGTCTACATATTTTACATAGTTAAAATTTGACAAGTGTCATTATTTATGCCACACATCCAGTGGTTGGATCCTAACAAAAGTTGTAAATGATAAGGATATAGTCTAGTAGTCTGGTGGTCCTCCTTTGTGGTTCTTGAGCTTATGGATCTTGTTCAGAAGATTCTTCATATCTGATCGGTGGCGAACCTGGATATCCTCGATGATCATCTCCAAAGTATAAATCCTGACGCGAGCAAGAACAATCTCGTCATCGTGTCTTATTTGCTCTCTCTGAAATCTAGAAATCTAGGTGCGGGCTTCTTGAAGTTTGGTTTCTAATTGGTCAAAATCTCGCTGTATGATTACTTGACCATTACCAAGACCTTCTATCTTATCTTCCACGTGCTCAATGCGCTCAACAGGGAGCTCATCTAAGTGATTCAAAATAGTCTCGATCTGTTCCTCATGACGCTCCAGATGCGTCTTATGGGAACTCTCTCCAATCTTAAATACTTGAGGTGGGGTAGAGAAATCAGAGGAGGATGATAGGAAACGGGCTCGTTTCTGAGGTGGTAAAATCTCTTCAGGAAGAAAGAAATCTTGGGGATCAAACATTGGTGATAGTGGTAACACTGGAGATGGAGGTAAAACAGTTGGTGGAACAATAGGAGCTTGTGGTAGTGGAATAGGTGATTCATTACTAGTAGCATTATATGCTTGCATGACCTTCATATATGGATCATCGTGGAAAGGTGAAATGGCTAGAGAGGCCAAAAGATACTTAGATAAATCATCTGAAGGATCAGGAGAGGTGTTTCCTGGTGAAGCTGGGAAATAGTCTGGTGAAGCCGGAGTATAATCAGGAGTAGTTGTAGAGGAAAAAGCATCCTCAACATTGGAATCAGATGGGACGATAATAGGGTGGGTGGATGTAGACATAATTCCGTAACAACCCAGTGTAAAATAACATAAGTTATTTATATAATAGTTATGTATCATTACATACTATTCAGGAAATGTAGTGGCACGGGGGACTTTCTTGGATGGAAAAATTAGTTATAGTTTAGGTTTTAACCTTGTTCTCTATAACCGCGGCTCTTGATACCAATCTGTAACACCCCCTTATTTGACATATAGCCGCGGAAGCTAATTTGGGGTATTACTTCATGAATTAACAATCATAATTCTAGAAAACGACTCAAAAGAGACGTTTTGGAAAATTTAGTTATCATTCAATAATATATTAGAGTTTTACAAAAGAGGTCCCAAAGTACATTGAAAACATAAAGTTTGAATGATAACAAGTTTGGACGTCCTCAAGTGTAATGCCACTCCGTGCCATAAGTTGCTCAGTTACATGAGATAAACATGTTAAAAAGGTCAACACAAAGGTTGAGTGAAATTCACAGGTTTGAAATGTAATAGTTGAATACAAGTCAATGTAATAGTAATAATTGCAACGAATACAATTATCATGGTAAACAATATTATATTATTACACTAAGCTTATGACACTGAACCTTAAGATATTCACAAGATATTGCCCCAACGAGTGCTTTGCCAGACACCCAGAGTTCCTCAAATGAAATGCGTCCGTATGGTAGTGCGTTGTTATCTACCCGGACGGGGAAGTTCAGTCCTAATAGATCTATTCACGGCATTCGCGCTTACTCAACCAGTACGTTCGGTTACAAGTAATTAAAGGTTCATGATAGTGGGGCCTTATGGCAAATAGAGGTACTTAGACAATAATATATCAGGATAGCATACAGTTGGAAAATACTTGTATTCATGTTTATAGCATGTATCTCCCCACGGGATTTAGAAAATATGTAAAGGTGGAACTATGAACTCACCTTGATAAGGTAGTTGATTGATGTTAAAAGTGACTCAAATAGAAATAAATGGCTTATTTAAGGAACAAATGTCCTTTTGGAAAGGTAATTTGCTAATTACCTATTATTTCTCAAATATAGTACGCTTGGTTACCTTACTGGTAAACACAAATGGGATTCGTCAATCCCGATAGATCTAACCACATATATTCGCGTTCACGTTATGATGATTAATGGTTCATGATATAAGGGACATTGGCAATGAAGGTAACTTAGGAAATAATATATCAGGATATCATATAGTTGGAAAATACTTGTATTCATGGTTTATAGCATGTATCTCCCCACAGGATTTAGAAAACATATAACAGTGAGACTATGAACTCACCTTTAATAGGAAAATCTGATTGATGGGAAAAGTGATTCAAATGGAAGTAAATTCGTCACGCAACCTGGGTTAATATGTCAAGTCTTAGTTTAATTGTTTATATTTTAAAACTTTATTTCATAAAGTTTATATCATGAATTTGTTTTGGTTTATTAGTTTTTGAAACAAATATCGCCATCAATGTTCGGGCTATAATTATCACGTGGTCATGTAGAAATGGTATTGAGGAGCTAGGACACTTTAAATTGTAAATCCAGCAACTCGTCAATACGTCTACCCAAATGAAACCCCTCACATGAAATTCCCTACTAACGTGTTACGTTTATAGTTTAAGTGGGATAATATAATTGATAGGATTTTATCTTTTTAGGTTTCTCTAAAAGTTAGTGGATGATAAATTATGTTAAATATATAACATAACTTTTTTATAAGTGTTTCGATCGATAAATGAAACACTAGGTGTGTCGGGTTTTAATAAAATCGAGTCTTATAACATTTAAATACATTTTCGTTTATTAATATGAAAATGTTATGCTTTATATCCTTACAATTTCAAAAATAGCAATATATACCCCCTGGTATAAATAGTTTTACAAAACTAATCCTTTTCATTTTATAATTAAATGAATTTATTAATTTAACCCCAAAATTAGAGTTTTGGCAAAACAGGTCCTTGTAGTTTAAGTTTAGGATATTTACAGTTTTGGCCCAAAAAGTATACAAGTTTCAAAGCTTATAGAAATGATAGTATAGCTTATTTAAATAGCTTTTGAGATCAGCTTATAGCTTATAGCTTATAGGAATGCAAAAATGATTTTTAAAGCTTTAAAGGGCACGTTTGATTTAGGAAAATCAAACGAATGAGTTTATGGTTCAAGGGCTTATACAAGTGATTATAAAAGATGTATTTAGAGCTTATTGGTTCAAATAAGCTTTAGCTAGCTTATTGATGAAGTTCGAATGGGTTTAGGGTCCAAAAAGGGTTGATTAGGGCATGGTTTGGTTTAGAAGTCTCAAAAGAGTTTTAGCTTATACAAGTGGCTTAATCAAAGCTTATAAATGATCTATAACACATCAAGAGCTTATTGAACGAGTTATATGACTTACTAGTACTTATAATGGTTCGAATGGCTTGGTATGGATCGAGTAGTCCTTGGAGATGAATCAAGAACCCTTCTATCTTACACCTTGGTTCCTTCCTTGGCTTATACTCCTTCCTTTCTCTTCTTTGGCTCGAAATAGGTCAAGAATAAGTGAAAGTGTTTGATAAAATTGTATGTTGTGAGAATGTGTGCGTGGTTCGAGTAATTATAGGGCAAGGAAGTTAAGATTGCTAAGTCTTGCATCCTTATCAGGTGTAATGGGACTAATGGAAACTAGTTTTCTAGCTTAGAATAGGGTGTACTGGGTGCTTGGTGACTAATGGACGCTAGTGTTTAGATTAAAGGGTCTTAAGGTGGTGGGGGGGTTCGAATAATCCAAGAAGGTGACAGGTGGTAGCGAAGGTGTCGAATTGTGGTGAATGTGATGACAAGGTGGTGAGAAGGTGGTGAGTCATGGTGGAGAAAATCAATCATGATCTTAGCTTGTTTAATAGCTAGTTCAACTAGTTAGGGCTTCGATTAGGGTTTTGTTTGGTTTGTACAAGCATGAGGTGGAGTGGAGGGAAGAAATAACTCAAATGTGGTGCTTGGAAGAGTTGTAACTTATGCTTAAAGGATGGTACAAATGGCTTATAAGAATTTGGAGGGAAATGGTTAAATCTTGTGCATGGTTAACTTGTACGTACACCTTATTGGTTAGTACATTTGGATTGCTTGTAAAATACATGTGGTTAGGGTTTAGGTATAAACTTTAACGTGTAAAATCCTTTTTATGTTAAACGTTTTGGATGGTATGTTAAATAAATAACGTACATGGTAAAATGGATATTAGAACATATTACTTGACATATTACAATGTTTACTTGACATAAACATTAATGGAGTTGGTGTTGGTAGGTGTGTGAGCTCGTTTATTTGGGAAATGTAAGTTACTTACATAATTGAATGGAATATCAAATACATTGATATAAAAAAATATATCCATGAAAATGGTTGTATTAAAAATAATAAGTGGAATATTACCTTAAAATAATATTGTGGAAAAGTATGGGTTGTTATAGTCTCCCATCCTTAAAGGAATCTCATCTGAGATTTGTTGGAAGTTGGAGGGGTGTATGAAATGATGTGGATACTTGGCATGATTTGATCTTCGCGTTCCCACGTAAATATGGTCTGCTATTGTGTTCCATTCTTACTTTGACTTTAGGGATACGAACTTCATTTCAATTGTCTCAGTTGCTTGACTTCTCGATCCATAATTTCCACTGGTTCTTCCACAAAATTAAGTTTATCATCGAGCCAAAGCTCTTTCATTGGAATAACGAGAGATTCGTTAGATAGGCATTTCTTTTGATTAGAAACGTGGAAAGTACTATGGATATTACTGAGTTCTTCAGGAAGCTCAAGTTTATATGCCACTAGGCCGACCCTATCAAGGATCTTAAATGGTCTAATGTACTAGGGGTTAAGCTTTCCGCGCTTTTTGAATCGAATGACACCTTTTCGAGGTTACACTTTCATCATAACACGATCTCCAACTTGGAGTTCCAAAGGCTTTCGCCTTACATTAGCGTAACTTCTTTGCCGATCTCTTGTAGCTTGCAAGCATTGTAAAATTTGCACTATCTTTTCGGTAGTTTCATGGATTATCTCTGGTCCCGTGAGTTAAACATATCGAACTTCGGCCCAGCAGATAGGTGATCTGCACTTTTGACCATAAAGTGCCTCGAATGGTGTTGCCTTAATACTGGCATGGTAAGTGTTATTGTAAGAAAATTATACCAATGGTAAGTGTCTTTCCCAACCTTTTTCAAAATCTATAACACAGGCTCGGAGCATGTCTTCGAGTGTTTGGATGGTTCTTTCACTTTGTCCATCAGTTTCGGGATGATATGTCGTACTTATGTCTAATTGAGTACCCAAAGAATTCTGCAATGACTGACAGAATCTGGATGTGAAATGACTGTCACGATCCAAAATGATAGATATCGGCACTCTATGCTGTAAGACTATTTCCTTTATATATAACTTTGTAATGGTTTCCATACTATCTGTTGCTCTGGTAGGGATGAAATGTGCTGATTTTGTAAGGCGATCTACAATGACCCAAATTGTGTCATGTCCGCTTGATGTTTTGGGTAGTTTTGTAACGAAGTCCATCGTTATTCTTTCCTATTTCCATGTAGGAATCTCTGGTTGTATCAGTAAGCCGGATGGCTTCTGACATTCTGCTTTAACTCTAGAGCATGTCAAACACTTGCCAACATATTCTGCGATGATTGCCTTCATGTTAGGCCACCAATAGAGTTTCTTTAGATCCTGATACATTTTGTCAGAACCTGGGTGAATGGAATACTTTGATTTATGGGATTCATGCATGATCAAGTCTCTCAAATTACCAAAGAGTGGTAACCAACTTTGATTCTTGATACATCGGGTTCCATCAGGACGTACTTTAAATGCTTTGTCCATTCCTCGTAGGTTCTCAGCTTTGATGTTCTCTTCTTTGATTGCCTCGGTTTGGGCTTCGAGGATTTGTGATGGTAATTTTGGGTGAAGGGTCATGACTAATGCCCTGACTCGGAGTGGTTTGATTCGTTCTTTCTGGCTTAAGGCATCTGCTACAACATTTGCCTTTCCAGGATGGTAGCGAATCTCATAATCGTAATCTGCGAGCAATTCTAACCAACGGCGTTGTCTCATGTTCAACTCTTTTGATCACAGGATTGCAATAAAGGACTTTTATGATCAGTGAACACAGTACACTTTGTGCCATACAGATAGTGCCTCCAAATTATAAGAATGAACACTACTGATCCTAATTCAAGGTCATGTGTGGTAGAGTTCTCTTCATAAGGCTTGAGTTGTCGAGATGCATACGCAATAACTTTTTCTCTTTGCATTAACACCGCTCCCAGACCTTAATGTGATGCATCATAGTAAATGACAAAGTCATTGTTTCCTTTTGGTAATGCTAAGATTTGAGCTTCACACAAATTTTGTTTTAGTAGTTGGAAAGCTGACTCTTGGTTTTTTTACTCCCCAAAATAACTTCTGGTTTTTATGGTTAATTCAGTCAAAGACCTTTGGCAATCTTCAGAAATAATCTTGATAAAATCTCTGATAGTAGCCGGCGAGTCCTAAGAATTGGCGTACTTCTGTGGGTTGTGGTAGGAGATTTTATGGGGGCCGGGAAAAATTTTTGTTTTTTTTTTCTTAACTGCTTCAATCTTGGCGAGGGTCAACAGTGAATTCCTGGACTATCTATTACGTGCCACGGAAGAATTGCACGATACTGATCCAGAAATCACATTTGGAAAACTTGGCATACAATTTCTCCTTTTTGAGTAATTCCAGTATTATTCTCAGGTGATTTGCATGTTCTTCTTTGTTACAGGAGTAGATAAGAATATCATCGATGAATACTATCCCAAATTTATCCAAGTATGGCTTACACACACGGTTCATGAGATCCATGAATACAGCAGGTGCGTTAGTTAAACCAAATGGCATTACATGGAATTCATAGTGGTCCGTCGCCCCAAAAAATTCTGAAAAGCAGTCTTGGGGATTCGTCGTCCCTGACTCTCATTTGGTGATAGCTGATTCAAGTCAATTTTCGAGTAAAACACATTAGAACATTAGAGTTGGTTAAATAAACATCATCGATCCAGGGGTAATGGGATAACGGATTCTTTATCGGTGTGTTATTCAAACTCCCGGTAATCAATACATTTCTGAAAGATCCAGTTCTTTCTTTTTTAACAAATAAGACAGTGAGCTCCCCAAGGCGAAGTACATGGCTCGGGATATAAACCTCGGTATGCTAACTCTTGTAGTTGGTTTGATAGTTCCTGCATTTCTGAAGGAGCTAATCTGTAAGGTGCTCGGGCTATTGGTGCCGCTCCTGGAATTAAATCGATTTGGAATTCTACTTGGTGAACCAGAGGAAGGCCGGGTAGATTTTCAGGAAAGACTTTCGGAAATTCTCTGACTACCGGTATATCTTCTAGTCGTTTTTCATCTGACTTCTTCTCCATTAGTTAGGCTATGAAAACTTGATATCCCCTGGATATATATCTTTCGGTTTAAATACAGGATATGAGGCTTAGTCGGGTTTTACTTTGATCACCTTGGATGATCAAAGTTTCACCATCGATGGGGATGTAGACGACTTTTCTAGTCACAGATAATCTAGCATGCGTGATACTTGGAATACCAATCATAACAATGACGACGTTGAAAACTACCGAGTTGTTTAATCCATATGAGATCAATACGAAATGGTTGGTTTAGCAAAATCAGAGTTGCAACCCTGGGATAACGGTATTAGTGATACAGGTTTCCATCAGCCATTTCAATGTCGTGGGGTAGTTACTAGTGTAATTGTGTGGGATATTAAACATTGAAGCAAGAGTTATGGATACAAAATTTTATCAGGCTCCTGTGAATCAATTAATACTTTAGTAGTGTTGGTTTAGAAGGAACATACCCGTGACTACGTTTGGGTCTTGGTGACCGTTCTTGTCCCTTAGTAAGTATGCTCTTCCATGGGCACTGTTGTTTGCCTTTGGGTACTAGTTTTCATAATGCCATTTCTCTCCGCAGGCATGACAAGTTACTAACACTGGCTGTAAGTTGCTTCAAGTGGCTGGCCCTTTGTTTCTGCAGTTCCTGGTCAAATGACCCACCTTATTGCAAGTCTGACACTTGACAGTGCAAGGTCCTGTGTGATGCAGGTTTCATTTCTTAAACAAAGGAATGTTTCCAGGATACCTATTATTTTTAGTTGGGGTGACAGCATAAGCCCTGATGGTTTCTTGCCTTCTATTCTGTTGTTGTTGGTGATCATTGTTGCGGTTGCTATTGTTGTTGTTACGGTTGTTCTGGTAGTTGTTGTTGTTGAAGGTTCTTCTATCATCAAACTTTCGTTTGTGATCATTGGTTCCTTGCACATAATTGTTCTTTGTTACTTGATCCATTAACCTCTGGGTTATGGTAATGGCTTCCTCCAAAGTTTGAGGCTTTGAAGCGGTAACATTTCCTTCAATACTTTGGGGTAATCCCCCGATGAAGACTTCCATAAGTTTCTCAGAATTTGGTACCATAGTTGGACATAAGATTGCCAACTCCTGGAATCTTCTAATGTAAGTCTTGAGGTTATTTGCTTTTACAGTCAGATTGTAAAATTCATCTTCCATTTTCTTAACCTCAGTTCGGGGATAATACTTCTTTATTAAGAGCTTTTTAAATTCGGACCAGGGAATCTTGTAGGCTTCCTCTATTCCAATAGGCTGGGCGAATGAATTCCACCAGGACAAAGCTTCTTCAGTTAGAGTACCAGTAGCAAATTTCACTTTGCAGTCCTCGGTACAGTTGCTACAAAGAAATACCGATTCAGTTCATTTAAACCAGCGGATGAGGCTAACAAGGCCTTCCGTACCTTTGAAATTGAAAGGTTGGCAGCTCATAAACTCTTTGTAGCTACATTTTCTTGCTACAGGAGTTTCTCTTTGTCCAGTGTTCCTATTGGTATTGTCAGTATTTTCCATGATAACAGCTTGTGCTTCCAGAGCTGCGGCAACACTATCAACAACTAGTTTCCTGATGGCGACTTGAGTCATGGTTGGTGTTGCAGATCTTGATGTCCTCTTGGGAGCCATTCTATCAACATTTACAAGATAACACAAAATAAGAATCCATACAATGATATAGTCATATCACAAGTCTTTATATAATAATCAAAATTTTCATACATAGTGATATTGAAATCATTTGACATAGATACTTATTTGATACAAGTTCTAACAAAGAAATACACATCCTTTGATATTACATTGCAGAATATAACGAAAAATTTTGGAATCTAATACTTCTGGAGATGGACACTCTAACAAGCATCTAACTCATTAGGTTCCTCGGGGACTGGTTCACTTTCCAGTGGTCGTGATATGATCCATAACAAGTTTTCTAAATTTACAAAGATAGACTTATCAAAGGGATAGTCTGGCGGTGGTGTAGTTGACCTAACCGGTGATGAAGATCCAACTGATGAAGACGGAGATAATGAAATGAGTGATCCAACAGGAGGCTCAATGTCTCTAGGTGGTGTAGGTGGGATCATATGTTCAATATCTTGAGCATTAATCATATCCGGATACAAAGGTTCGAGAAAACCTAGTGGTAAGAGAGCCATAGTAACCTGGATTCATAAAGATACGATACATGAATAACCTTAACACATGGTATAGGATAGACAACCACGACATACATAAATCGGTATCATGAAACAGCGTGATGGGTATAATGGAATACAATTTCTTTATGTCATGGAAAATTGTCTACATATTTTACATAACCAAAATTTGACAAGTGTCGTTATTTATGCCACACATCCCGTGGTTGGATTCTAAACAAAAGCTGTAAATGACAAGGATCTAGTCTAGTAGTCTGGTGGTCCTCCCTTGTGGTTCTTGAGTTCATGGATCGTATCCAGAAGACTCTTCATATTTGATCGGTGGCGAACCTGGATATCCTCGATGATCATTTCCAGAGTAGAAATCCTGATGTGAGCATGAACAATCTCGTCGTCATACCTTATTTGCTCTCTCTGAAATCCAGAAATCTGGGTATGGGCTTCTTGAAGTTCAGTTTCTAGTTGGTCAAAATCTCAATGTATGATTACTCGACCATTACCAAAACCTTCTATCTTATCTTCCATGTGCTCAATGCGCTCAAGAGGGAGCTCGTCTAAGTGATTCAAATAGTCTCGATCTATTCTTCATGGCGCTCCAGACGCGTATTATGAGAACTCTCTCCCATCTTAAATACCTGAGGTGGGGCGGAGGAATCAGTAAAGAAGGGTGATAGGAAACGGACTCGTTTCTAAGGTGGTAAAATCTCTTTTGGAAGAAAGAAATATCGGGGATCAAATAGTGGTGATGGTGATAACACTAGAGATGGAGGCAAAACAGGCGATGGAGCAATAGGAGCATATGGTAGTGGAATAGGTGATTTATTACTAGTAGCATTATATGCTTGCATGACCTTCATATATGGATCATCGTGGAAAGGTGAGATGGCTAGCGAGGCCAAAAGATCCTTAGATAGATCCTCTAAAGGGTCAGAAGAAGTGTTTCTCGGTGAGGCTGGGGAATAGTCCGGTGAAGCCGGGATATAGTCAGGAGTAATTGTAGAGGAAAAAGCATCCTCAACATCGGAATCAGATTGGACGATAATAGGGTGGGTAGATAGAGACATAATTCTGTAACAACCCAGTGGTAAATAACATAAGTTATTTATATAATTAATAGTTATGTATCTTTACATACTATTTGGGAAATATAGTGGCACGGAGGACTTTTTTGGATGGAAAAAGTAGTTTATTAGTTTAGGTTTTTAAACCTTGTTTCTATAACCGACGGCTTAGAATACCAATCTGTAAAACCACTTTTTTGACAAATATGAGAGCAAGAAGCTGCTAAATAGGAGGGTGGTAGTACTTCATCATCAACAGTTATAATCATAGGAAAAGACTCAAAAGAGACATTTGGAAAAATTTAGTTTTCATTTCAAATATTATTTCAAGTTTTACAAAAGGATAAGGTTCCCAAAATACATATGAAAACATAGAGTGTTGAATGATAAACAAGTTTTGACCGTCTCATGTCCAATGCCACTCCATGCATAGGTGCTCAATTACTGAGATAAACATGCAAAAGAAGACCTTCTCACCCTTGAAAGATTGCTTAATTCTGACCCATCTTCCACCCTCCCTCTGGAAGAACAAAAATTTAAGGAACTTAAGATCGTTGAACCTTCTAGTGATGAACTCCCCGAGCTTGAGCTCAAATACTTACCACTTCATCTTGAGTACGCGTTTTTGGAGGGTACCAATAAATTACTCGTCATAATCGCTAAAGACTTAAAAGATGAGGACAAGACCGCTCTTCTTAAGGTTCTTAGATCACATAAGTGTGCCATAGCTTGGAAGATTTCGAATATTAAAGGAATAGATCCGAAGTTTTGTACTCATAAGATTTTGATGGAAGATAATGTTAAACCCATGGTCCAACATCAAAGACGGGTGATATGTGTTTAATTACACATACCATTTTCCATTTAAAACGAACTTAAAAGAATAAAAACATACCAAAAATACATTGTATTTGTATGTTTGCATTTGTATTATGCAGGGAACGGATATCTCACAAAAAGACGAAAAACCAAGCAAAAAGCGTCAAAACCGGACACGGGATGGAAAAGTGTGTGAAGGCGAAGCCCAATCAAAGTCAAGTCAACTCCGAGAAGAAAAAGCAAAGAAAAATAAAGCTTGAGGGGTCAAAATTGCCAAACCCCTAAGTTATATTATTAAGGAAGCAAAGGCAGGGGCTGATTATGCCAATTTGGGAAACTTCATTTATAAAAGAAAAAGAGAGTGAATAAAAGAAAAATGTGGAGGGGCTTTTCTTGTACAAAAGCCAAACATTCCCTTAATCATCTTCAACCTCTCTCTGTCACAGCCCAACTTGTATAACCCTTTCCCAATCTTCCCGCCAATACCAAAACCAGCACCCTGTTTTGCTCCCATACTTCTCC
>BQNB010065885.1:3649-34774 GCA_026074375.1 Tanacetum coccineum | reverse complement strand
TTATTCTACCTAGCAGGAAAGTCAAAATTGTGACAAAACACTTATTTTATTTTTGAAAATTTTTAAATTTTTTCATTTTTTTAAAATTTTGGTGGTAAAAACAGGATTACGTGAAAACAACGGCTGCAGGCACAATCAAACGATAGATTCCACCCCATACTAAAACTACACATTGTCCTCAATGTGAGATTCCCTATACCAATTCCAATGCATATTCTTGATATAAAGGGGTCTCTACGCAAATCTAAAGCCGTTTATTAAGTATGCTAAAGATAAACGTTAGTCGATAAGATTTTAGGATATCGGATTCCCTAAATGAAGTTGAGGATATAAAGCTCGAATGTATGAATGGACAAAACCATGAACACGAGAGTCTTCAAAATCCGGGTAATCCTGGACATATCAACACAAACCAACAAAATACGAAACACGAGAAAGGAAAAGGCGAGCCTCCTCACATTAATTGTTAGAAAATAGATAAGAAGATAGAAACGCTTGTTTTTGTTAACCGAGTCACGAGCTTGACTCGACCCCGAATTAAGTTGTCCATGGGGAAGCAAATGGAAAAGAAAATCTCAATCGGGCTTTCATTAATGTTTGGATAAACATTAAAGCACATGAAAGTTCCATCCCGATGAGATGCCACCGGCTCTAAGTGGAGATGCCAGGGTCAAAAATGGTGTCTTCACTCCCGGTGGAGAGAAGTAAAGGAGAATCCACAGGGTAGGTGAGAAACGGGAGAAAAGTCCGAATGACAAATGTGAAGGAATCGTCATCTTCAACATTTTAAGAAACATCAATCTCACCTCCCCCTGGGTCAAAACATTCATCTTCATTAAGCTCATCAAAATTGTTTATCACGGGTGCATCGGGCTCAATGTCGAAGGTAAAACGCTCATACTCAGGAATCGGATATTTGTAAAGTAATTCGTCAAGAAAAACGATATCCCCCTCCAAGTCTAAATCACTCTCAATACCTGGTGGTATCGAGTCTTTTGGAACAAGAAATGTATCAACCTCCTCTACAAGAAAATCACTATCCACAACTGGAATAGGAGAAGAGGAGGGATTTTCAAGCATAAAAGGAATAGACGGAGTGAGTTTTAATGCTTCGATCTTATCAACGAGAAGATTTACGTTTAATAATTTCTTACGAAGAATCTCGTCCTCTATTTGAAGTTTATCATTGTCATTTTCTCCTTCTTCTTCATCAAAATCGTCTTCATCAATTCCCGGTAAAATTAGATCAATAAAATCGAGTTAACCGACGAACTCTTCGGGAAGAAAATCAATCTTAGGAGATTTGATCAAACTATCTCGACTAAGCAAAGAGTTAATAAGTCCACATTCGGCATCAAAATGATCACAAGACGGTACATCACAAATATCTTCGGAAATACCCTTAAACTCACTTGGGATTGGAACAAGGTTCTCAACACTATACTTTTCCGTTTCTAAAATAGTGTTAAGATGCTCATCCCCTATACTTAGAGAGTTATCGGGCTCCTCGATCGGTAAGTCTGGTGTGATTGCTTTAGGTTTTTTATATATAACAGTATACTCATCGTCATCATTATAGAAGGTCGGACGATTCCAACTTGGACTATTAATAAATTCAGATAGTTCCTCATTAATATTTTGCACATCTTCAAGGAGTTTACTCATCAATTCTTGGATATCTTCTTGTTGATATTGCTTGTCTGTAAAAGCATGCTTAATTTCAGAAAATCTCTCCCAAGCTACCAATAAAACCTTTGGTATTTATCCAAAAGGTATACGACTAAACTTTCTTAGGAAGGTTTGAATGTCTTTCATTAAGTTTTCTCTATCTTGCAACACTTTCACATCGTTAATCATAGAAAAATTCCCATATGGAGTAAAACTTTTAGCTACCTGCTCCTCCTGCTCTGCCTGTTTTGGTTGAATTCCCTTAAGAATTTGCAAATCATTCATAAGCTTAAGTAGTAATTCTTGCACAACTTCAGGTTGATTCTGCTCTTCTTCCACAGCTTGCTTAATTTTAAGAAATCTCTCCTCAGCTAGCAATAAAGCCATGCACTTTTCTTCAGGAGGTATATGATCATACTCCTTTAAAAAGGCTTGAATGGTTTCCATCAAGTTTTCTCTAGCTTGCAACATTTACGTATCTGTTGCTTGAGGAGGATAATGAATTTCAGGAAACCGCGGGGGTTGATATTTGTTAAAACCAAAATAAATCGGATCATAATAAAAATTAGGATCATAATTTTGGTTCAACGATTGACACTGAAAATTCTCATGAAGACCCCTACAATTTTCACAAGGGAATTGTTGTGGTTGACTCAGAAAATAATGTAGAGGTTGGTTAAATCTAAAGTCTTGATTGTAACAGGGACCCTGATCAAAGACGGGTGTGTTCCCTGTTTGACAATCGTAACCCGGATGAGAGTTCCCTCCATAAAATTCACACGAGTATGTCTCGTATTGGTATTGTGGAGGTTGGTTGAAGAAGTTCGGGGTTTCATTATAAGAATAAGGATTTGGGTCATTCCAGATCCTATACTGCTACATCTCGGACAGTTTTCACCATTAAACGGACCTCCACAATACGAGCAACCTAAATGGTTATACAAAGACATGTCGAAGAATTAAATGGAATAGAGGATAAAGAAGATAAGAATTAAATGTAATAAGAGGATAAAGAAGAATATTTTTTAGATTTTAAAATTAAAATAAGAAAGAAAAATATTTTTGGTAACCGAAAATCAAACGTGCATGGTAGCTCTCTAAAAATACATACAAGAAAGCAGAGCAGTTGGTAAGCGCGAGGCGCTATTTAGAATAACCCTTCTCCTTTTGGTTGATGTTGATCAAACCCGCCTTAAACTTCCCTTATAGAACGTAATCTAAAGGTGAGCCGTAATAACGATTAACAAACAGTTATTTTTAAAAATAAAATAAAATAGAAGTGTAAAATATTCACAAATGGAAAATAACTTCATGAGGAAGGTTCTTCAAAAACACTAATCTTCGAACGAAACACGATAATCGTAACACACTTCCTCGGCAACGGCGCCAAAAATTTTATACGTGTCCGAACACACTATATATATAATATAATATATAAGTATATAAAGATTATATCAAATAATAGTATAGTAAGTATTTTTGTAACACCCCCAAAATGGGTCGCAGCGGAATAAGGATCCGGGGCGTGTTACTTCAAGGTCAACAACACAAGATATATATAAGAACGACACAAAAAGTCGTTTAAATTGATACATTGGATTTAATTATAAGACATAATACAAAAGCATAAAGCTTTACTTGTTCCTTGTTTAATATTACAAAAGACAACAATACATTTCCCAAAATATGATGCACATAAATCTTTAAGTGTGCCATCCAAAATGTAATCCAATGCATCCTTGGCACCTCGTGCCTATTGACCTCCTGAAAACATTGCTTAAAACGTCAACAAAAATGTTGGTGAATTCATAGGTTTATGTATTTAAATTATGCAAGACCGCAAGACTTTCCCGTGATGTTACAACATATGCCAACAATCACAAAACCAGATTACTGTTGCACTAAGCTCATGACATTGAAGCTCAACCTATATTTGCTATTTTAGCAGTTATTTTGCCCGTACAGATGTTGTAACCCGCAACATCCAAGTCCGACATGGTCAACGTTCGTTCCCGGTGATAGCTAATCACCCAAACGGGGAGGTTAATCCCAATAGATCTATTTATAACATTCGCGCTCACATAATGCAATTAACAACTACATCTATGCAATTGACAGTTCATGATAATGGGCTCAGGAGGGTTATCGCTACTTAGGCAAACACATAATCAATATATTTAAAACACTTGCGTCCAATTTATAAAACAAAGCATGTTTTCACCCCAAATAATAGTAAATCAGTAAAACTGTAAAAAGTGGGGCTATGAACTCACCTTGAGTACTGATAGTCCAAATAACACAGATAAAACGTCACGCAAAACGTTTAGATGCAACCTATTTAAATTAAGGTCGTATAAGTACCGAGTACTTTAATTAATAACATTGAATATAATCTTATAGTTGTTACATCGTACTATCGTTCGGGCTATCATAATTAAAGAGGTCATGACATGACGTACGAGGAGTTAGGACACTTTAAATCGTAAATCCAACAACTCGTCGATACGCCATCCGAAGAGGCCTCATTATGAAACTCCCTAGTATTATAGCACTTTGATAACCACTCAATATTCTATATAGCATAATCACCGACTAATCGTTTTAGTAAAATAATATTTATAAAGTGAAAACGTTTATAAATATACTTTTCGTAAAAATGACCTAATTTGGTCGTTTTAAGTCCGTTGCTCGCGTTTCTTACGTCCACGTCTTCGTAGTAAGACGAGTGATCAAAATATTACATTTTCAAGTTTTTGATATTCTGCGATGAATAGTGTTTTTACTATTCACAACAGCTATATACTCGTTTTTAGTTTTAATTAGCGTAAACTTGTAATCGTAATAACTTATTCGTTTTAATCCCGATTTTAGTGATTCCTTCGAGTACGTCTTTGTTATTAAAAGATGTATTATATTTTATAAAGTTAATCCCACTGATGAATAGTGCTTTTTACTGTTCATAGTTTATAAAATTACTTTTATAAACTTTAATTATCGTAAACGTCGTAGTTTATTCGTTATAGTTCCGTTTTTAGCGATTCTTTCGAGTACGATCTCGTAATTAAAAGTTATATCATATCATGTAGTATTTTATAAAATCATAAAACATATATGTAATTTTTGAATTACAAACAGCCCCTAAGATATTATTTTCCAAAATGTGTTTAACTTTATAAAAACCTTGTTTTATGTATTAATTAGTTTAGTAGTTTAATATAGAAACCCTTATAACTATTTTAAACACATGTGATACTTATAATAAAGTCCAAGATCATCCATAGTCTTTAAAAATTCATTGTAACAAGTTTAACAACTTTATTTTCCATTACTTTCATATGTGAAGATTAAGAAACCTTATAAAACCCTAATTTAACCTAAACATGTTTATACTTAAACCACATTGTTAACATACTTTTACTTTCACTTTTCCATGATATATATGACCATATGACATAAGAATAAGTGCATAAAATCATAAACATAAATAATAACTCATTTTACATATTAAAAAGTTCTTAGTGGTGATTATAGCCATAATTAACATATAACACATAAAATCATAAGAAATAAAAGTATGAAGGAATTAGGAAGACCTTAGTGATAATGTAAGAGATGAGAAACAAGTTCTAAACCCGTGTTTAGATTCAAAATCAAAGCTTACAAGCTTATAAACCCTAGATTAGGTTTGAAACCCTAATCTTCCCTTTTCTTCCTTAAACCTTGCAAATGATGAACCAATGCTTGAAAACACCTTAGTATGCCTTAGGATTGATGTGTAAAGGGTTGTATAGATTGTAGAAAAAAAAATTATGGTTTGATTATGTTTGATATTTGAGCCGTGGGTTTTAGGGCTTAGAAAAGAGAAAGAAAATGAATTTTTGTAAGTAAAGAGTTTATGTAAAGTTTACTTATGCATGCATGTGTATTTATAGTGAAAATATCTTATTCAAATTAAGCCATGGTGGGGGTTTTGGGGGGGTGCTTACTTTCCTGAAACCCTTGCATAAGGTTTAAATTGCCCAAGTGTTTCATGGTGTAAGAGTGTGTTCCTAGATATTTTTTAATATCTTGATATTATGGGACAAGTTGTAAATTCTTGTTCTCTATCCAAAGTTTCGGCACATATATATATATATTATATAATTATATATATATAATATACTATTTATATATATTATATATATTATAACTTAATATTTATTATATATGTGTGTGATGTTACTTTTGATTATTTTGGGTATTTGGGTTAATCGTGGGTATTCGTTTAGGCTTAGATTAGGTTTTGGAACTTCGGGAATGCCTTAAAACGCATTTTATCCGTGAAACGTAAAGCATTTTAGTAAGCATTAAAAATAAGATGAACAAAGTTATTAATTATCCTTATAATAATCATATAACACTTGCTTGATGTAAACATTTAATTGTTTAATGCCCGTTTACATTGTATGATCATTTTCAGTTTACGCGATTTAGCTTAACGATTATGATTTAAAAGCAAACGCGTAAAACCCTAAAAATAATTAGTGGATTAAATAATGTCATACAATGACCTAAAATACGAGGTGTTATAGGTGTTATACATTTACCGAATTCTCATTTTTACGTGTTCGACTCCATGCATAATGAGCAAAACAAGGAATTGTTATGGCGACTAATTCAATGTTGGACCCCCGTGGTTAATAACATTTTGGAAGATCGTGGTTGTTTAAATGAAAGTAGACCACCCCATAATTTTCAGTATTCATACAATGATGGTTTGGGTATAGATGTCCCTCAACAAACCAACTTCTCAGACTGTGGAGTCATCACATGTTGGTTAATCTCTTCTTTGTGTGTAGAAATAAGGCCAGTTGTGCGCGGTAATACTCAACAGTTTTTTGAGAGAATTAGAAATGACATGTGTGAAAGTTTTTATATGTGTAGGTGTGAGGATACTAGAGAATGTGGTTATGATTAATTTTCAATTTTGTATGTGTTGTATGTTGAAATCCTAACACTTTGAGTGAAATAATATTGTATATTACTTTGAATTTCTTATGAATGTACCGACAAGTTATATATAATGTATAGGGATAATTAATTGCTTGTTATTTCAATTATAGGGATAATTAATTGCTTGTTATTTCATAAGAGGGCTAGGTGTCATAAAAACATTACATATATAATAAAAACATTACATATATAATAAAAACATGACATAAATAATAAAAAACATTACATAATAATGTTAAGGTTAACCACTGCCACTTCCAAGAACTGTATCCTTACGGAAAACCTCAACCACATTTCTTTTTGTAATGTTAAGGTAATGCTTGTGGTTTAGAAGTAAAAAACTGAGACATTAGCAAGTATCATAGCAGCTCCTACAGTAATATCATTTCCATAACTACCCAGTCAAGGACTTTGTAGTTTATTGTTCCAGGTACTGTACCCGATAGATCTTTCAGTGTCCATTTAAATTCTCCAAGTGCATTCGGAGTACAAGACTTGACGATTGCAAGAACATGTTTAGTTTCCCTTTTAAGAAAGTTTTCGATGTCTCCAAACATCCAGTTAGAGTGCCACCAAATGCATTACATGTTGTGGCGATTAACCCACGTCCCACTGTTTAAAATCAGCATCCTCACCCACATCTCAACAACTTTCTGCATATTTATTATTGTGTCGACATTAAAGGCACTATCCGGATCAAGAATAAAATACATTTTCTTTAAGTAGCTTGGGCTCGCTGAACAAGACCCAACGGACGGGTAATATCCTAACTAGATTTGAGGTTGAGGAACGCAACAACGGGTGTTAACTAAAGATTCAGATTATTCTATATCTATACTGGCTTCCCATGGTTCATTTTCGTTAATTGAGATCGGAATCCATTTGGAGAGTTGGAAATAAGAAGTTGTGTGACAAATTGAGGAACGTAGTGATGGCTATCTTAAAGGAAAAAATTTTGGAAAAATTTCATAAGTCTTGGACAAACACATGTTTTGTTTCTGTAACAGAAAGACAACTCAATGAAATAGATTGTGTGAATTGAGTAACAAAGTCGGATATATATAGAGGAACAATATAAAAAGCAAAAGTGTGTATACAAGTGGTTACATTTATTGTACCCATTTTGGCCAAGACAAGTTTAAAACAATCTAAAAAAATAAAAACAATTATATAAAAAAGTGAATAATAATCAGCTAATAACACCATATTGTTCTGGGGAAAATTACTTTAATCTTAAAATAAAAAAATACTAATCAGTTATAAACATGATATGCATGATATATAACGATATAACCGACAAACCTAAAATTATTTATTCCCGGTTTGTCATTAACAAGCATTAGTGATTCTTTGTATGGCCAATGAAAAATGAACCATGGTTTGCTTCGACACCAACGTTTTGAAAACTTTGAATGCTTGGATTGAACACTTGTAGTGACTGATGCCATTGTTGAAAGATTGCAGCTTCAACTATTGGTTGCTTATCTTTACTGAATCCAATTAATTTGAGCTCATGCTTGATGGGTTTGGAATGGTGAATAGGTTGTCTATACGATAAAACTTCACCATCATCACTTTAGCTCCTATGATATATAATACGAAAGTTACCCAAATTTAAAACTGCCAGTTATTATAATAAAGGTCTTCAAGTGGAAATAAAGTTTGGAGGTAAAAATTCCCAGACTAGCATCTCTTCAGCATGTCTATTACCATGAAATTGGTGAGTAATCAATCAAATGGAAAACTTACATGTAAGTTTTGTATGAAATTACCAATCTTCATTATAAACTTCTCTGAACCACCCCAAAATATTTTTCCACCAACAACGGCTTGACCTGTCCATTTAATTCTTATAGATTCATGTGGCAAACAATAACTCTCAAGTTTATACCAAGTTCTGGAGCTTAATGTAAACACTGACACATACCATGGACCTTGACATTAATAGGGATAATTTATCTTCAAAAGTGTTGGGTTTAGCGTGACAGGATAGACACCAAAACCAAATAACATTTTAGGTGAGTCAGCTTCTAACAAGTAATTTGGGACACTAATACGGACCGATTTTTTAAGTGATGGGTTCCAAATTAAAAGCATTAAGTTTTCCCCATATGAAAAACACCATACACCTTCACATGTAGCAAATGGTGTAAGATTGAAAAATTTTAAATTGGAAACGACAGGTGAGAGTGCTAAATTATCATCCTTCCGAGATATAACTCCTTCAAATATTTGCTTAAAGGTTAAATATAAACAACAATTATTGCTCTCACGAAAACCGTATTCACGAACAAAGTCGGAACAGTCTATGGAATACTTCCACAACTTTGAAACTGTACGAAAATTAGAGTAAAGGATTTTTTCAACTGGAAGTCTATTCATGAAGCCATATGAAGATCAAATGTATATTGTCAGGACACTGTTAGAATTTTTACTGTTTCATGGATCTAAAGATTAATTTTTACTGGGAATAAACTACAGCATTACATTATAATATTTTAAAAGCAGTTGATAGGACAATTCTTATGGACCTTGAGTAGGACCAGCTTAACTTTGTGCGATCTAATTTTTTACTTTTATTTAACAAAGCATTGATAGGTACAACTCTCTGACCATTGAATAAGATCACTTTTAACTTTGCGCGTTCTTATAAATTTTAATTTTATTTTAAAAGCATGATAGGACAACTCTTTGCCAATTGACTAGATTACTCTGTAACTATTGCAGCGTTCTACAAATTTTAACTTTTATTTAAAAGCATTGATAAGACAACTTTCTTATGAATGTACCGACAAGTTATATTCTTTAAGTGGTTACATTTAATGTACCCATTTTGGCCAAGACAAGTATTATTATTCTTTAAATTGAAATCTTTTATGGAAACACTTTCAATTTATTATAGCCTGACAAGTTCATACATTAGTCACTTTCATAACAGAGAAACGATACAATATCATACAAATTAACTTCCAAGTTACACACTATTCCAAACCAAGTTTTTCCATGTCATTGTTAAGATCGTGAAGTTAGTGCGGCTGATTAAGTGTGTGTTGGTCGGATGGCCTATACTTTTCAATGTCGTTGTAGTACATTTTTCCTTCAGCAGGTGCTTGCAGTTTGAGCACTCTGTATTGGTTGAAGATCCCCCATAATAGATTGGAGTTGTGGATGGTGTTGGAGACAAACTTAGACTCGATGAAGTTGCTTGAGAAAAAGTTGTTGTAGATGAACCTCCAAGAGAATTGATTAGCAGACCAACTCGTTCTTCTTTCCATAAGAAAAATTTACATCCATAGAAATTTTGGCGTGGCTGTTCATTATTACAAAATTCAATTATTAACAAGTAACCATATAATTTCGTATTTTATTTAAAAGCATTGATAGGACAACTCTCTGAAATTGAGTAGATCACGCTTAACTTTGCGCGATCTACATTTTTTAACTTTTATTTAAAAGCGCTCATAGGACAACTCTCTGACATTGAGTAGATCACGCTTAACTTTGCGCGATGTACATTTTTTAATATAGATATATAATTCTTGAAACGAATATGTATTCATAACATCCTAAACTCAACCTTAAGAAAAATGGCGTCAAATATAAAAAACTTTAAGTGCTTAATTCATTTTAATGAAACCCAACGAGGTTCCATACTGTCAGAAGATTTGACATACTCAATGTTACAAGAAATGGTGATGTAGAAATTCAAGTTGGAAGCAAATGTTGTGATAAACTTATCGTTTAAGCTCTCGTCATTTGACTTTGCTGTTGATATCACAGACGACGCTGAGGTACAGTTTTTTGTTAGGTGTGCTTGTAATCATGATGTATTTGCCACATTTGTTTGTTTCTTGAAAAGAACAAAAACAATCAAAAATTATTATGTTCTTTAATTTTTTAAATCAACAACTTTAGGAAAACGTCAGGCCATCTAATCATGAAAATACCATCGTCATCATTTGAATACTTGTTTTAACATTACGTCTTTTTTAAAACAATGGTCTATCTTTGATTTAGGCCAAAATGATTTTCATATCAGCGCTCCCTAACATTTTCAAATGAAGCCACATTTTTCAAATCTGAATTCCTCATTTGACTTTAGATCAAATGAATAATAACACAAAATGTGAGGTTAATCGAAAACCCCCAAAACACATAATCCATAATTGGCAAAAGTTCATGTATTTGAGCCTGGACATTCCGGAAGGACACCAGTTTACAAAGGCCAAAACCTAATATTTCAAAGCAGGATAGTCAACATTCAGAAGTTGAAAAGAGGTAAGATTTTTTACAACAAAGTATCTTGATCTTGGATGTTAGGTTAAAAGCTTTAAGCGAAGGTTTCCAATTTTTAACAGACAGATCAGCCCCGGAAAGATGTTACTTAAAATGCTATCATTTTACTGAATGTGATTGGTATCTTTGGGCGACCCTGTGGGATAATAAAAAGAAATATTACATTATATCTTAATGATGTTCACACTTGTTCCAAGACTCAAACATATCCTAACCATCGAAATGCAAACAAAAAAGTCATTGGTCACCTTCTTACTCTAAAATTACAAGATATGTCACGGGTTTTAAGAGGGAAAGATATACAACAAGATATTCTATCAAAATATAAAATACATATTTCTTACCAACAAGCAATGTAAGGGATAGACTTTGGTATACAAACAGCCGAGGGGTTCACCATACGAAGCATTTGAATTGCTCTCGTATTATTGTTATACCTAGAAAAAAAATGAAGGGACAGTAACACGTATCAAAACAGATGATAACGGAGTTTTCGAGATGTTATTCATTGCATTGGTGCTTCGGCTAAGTGTTGCTCTACAAAATTCTATTAATATATTTCTATTACCATCATAAAAGTATGTTTAAATCTTTTAATATAGATTCGTACGTTCCTCAATTATCTACGCCCCCCCCCCAAGTGCTTATGGTTCGATGATGTGCATTTAAAAGGGTCTATACAAGGAACAAATCTGGTAGCTGTGGCCATAGATGGAAACAATCAGATTGTGCCAATTGCATTTGGTATATGCAGAGGGGAAACAGGTCCATGTTGGTCATGGTGGATGTCCGTATCAAGATGCTTGGTGGTAATCCTAATTTGCTATTCTTATCTGATATGGCTTGCTGCTATAGCTTGGCGTAGAAACGAAATCCCTTTAGCCTTTCTTTGGATGTATGTTGTCTTATTTCTTATGATGAACTAGGATTGATAAAACAAAAAGAAAAGGTTTATTTGAAATATGCAAGGTATATACACGAGAAATGACTATGCAAAACAAACAATGTACACACTACAAATTGTTCAGCCTTGATGCACATGAAAAGCTTTGTAGAGCTGTTGGTCCTCAAAGATGGTCACGAGCGCATTGCCCTCTAGTGCGTTACAATTATATGACATCAAATAGTGTGGAGTCTGTCAATGCTTGTAGTGTAATATATAGAAAAGAGCCCGTGTTAAAGTTAGCGGAGACGTACCGTGCGATGGTGCAAGAATGGTACTATAAACGTCGACAACTGGCAGGTATTATTCTTTGAAAACATAATATACAAACTATTTTCTCCATTTGATAACAACTTTATATTCATTCTGTTTATCACTATTCTAGCAAATATGACGTACGAAAATAAACTGATTGGGGGTCAGCAAACAAAGTGGCATAAAAAAAAGGGATGAAAAGTGCGACATGGGTTGTTAAATGGTGTTAACGCATATCAATACCATAGTTTCGGACACGGTCAGTACATTCGGATGTCAATTACAACCAGGCATTTGTGGAAGTTGTAAATGGAAACTTTCAAAGGCTTCCGTTGTGGTCACAGTATTAAAAAAAAAAAAAAAAAAAAAAAAAAAAAAAAAACAATAACATGGTTTTTGGGTTTGACGGTTTGTGTCCTTTATGCAGCAAAATTGGTTTAAAAAACCAAATATCAAGGCACTTATTCTTTTTTTTTTATTTTTTTTGAGTTAATTCATTCCCTTGGAAATATGCTACAATGGGAATTTTCAGAGAATATTCAAAAAGATGTCCTCTACGCATGGACATGCACAAAATGGAACATCCTAAAAAATACAAACCGTATAAAATATCAAGGAGAGGAGCCAAGAATTATACGTTGTACCAGATGCACACAAACAGGACACAGACGTGATCAATGCAGTCAACCCTTTGTCGTTCAACCGCCTGTCAACATTTCGTTTACTCAATGATAAACAATTGCCACAAAACAACTAACCCTCTTTCAATAAACTCAACTCAATAGTATGACAAAACCACTTTCATAATATTAACCATTAACATCACAATAATAAGGTCACACCACACTACCCATCACAACCTTTCTGTGAAACACCATTACCCATCGCAAGCCTACGACCAACATTTCGCAAACACCCACTCAACCATACATTGGACATCACACAATAATCATCTCAATATGTAATTGGAACCAATACAACTCTCAGCGTATGATGACAACATCTAGATGGATATAAACATGATATGGTTCAAATAGTTGGTTTTAAATCGTTTGAGTCTCTAGAAATTGTATTATGTTATTATGCTTTCTGTTGGTTTGTTGTAAATTTTAAATGTGTGATTTAATGATGTTAATTATTTGAATTTAATTAAAACTATTTATGTACATACAATAAACATTGCATTACTAATTAAACATTGTATCTTAATATTGTAAACAAACAATTAATGGGATAATGACAATATATCTTCTGCACTTTATATTAATTGAACAGTAACTACAAACATGTTTATGACAAACCAATGACTAGACATGTCACGGACACCAGTATATAAATTATTATTGTAGACAATTTATGGCATGAATTTGACAAATCAATGAAAAGTTAGATAATAGAAACATTGACTTGACAAGTCCCTGACACTAAGTGGATCACGTAGCATTGTACGCGATTTATCATTATATATATGACAATCCAAATGTTTTTGGACAACATTATCACTAGAAAATATATACTTGACTTGACAAGTCACTGACCTAGATGTTCACTTAGCATTCAACCCATTTATTGTCATGATTGAAAAAACAGTTAACACTATATAAACCCACATACATTGTGGTTCAAACTTCAACAACAACAACAACAACATTAACTAATGCATTAAATAATTTATTTTTCAAACAAGGGAATTTAAGGTCCTACTACACCATTATGAAAGGTTCTCTGTCCACCAATAGAGAATTTGTTCGATGAGATGATTGCTACCATAGATCCCGGTAGATATCAATTCCCTCTTAGCAAATCCAAGTTAAATTAATTTTTAACCACTATGTGGGTACGATAAATAACTCCCCCAACGTTTCTTTATATTAAAGAATACTAATTGTAGTCTTGATTCATGTATTGTCATTGAAGGATGCTATACAAGTGCGGGATACGATACTCATGTAGCTCATCATAACCGCCTACATTTGTACGTGTCTCGGGTGGTGCTATCCCTAATCGTCGTTGCTCCAGAGCTGTTCCGTGATGAGGACAAACAAAAGGGAGAATCAAGGAAAAAACCCTCTGTGCAAAAAAAGTTATTTGAATAGTACTAAGAAATATTTTTAAGAGATTGTTTGTATTTAGTTCATTTGGGATACCAAATAATTTTGTGGTACCGGGGGACTCATCCCCACCCTCCATTTCATCTCAGATAATGGACTGAGATTATAATCCTCAGTTTACATATATGGGTATTTTGGTATTTGATGGACAATATATAAACCTTTTTTTCTTGTACTAACACTCATTAACACACACAGATAACGGGTTTTTTTTTTCTCCCTCTCTCTACTCTAACAAATGGATCTTGTTTTTCTCTCTCTATAAGAACAACTAATCCATCGGCTTCTTTGATAGATCGATTGATCTTTGATCTTTAAATAAAAATAACACGAACAACTAATGGATCGATCTTCGATCGATCCATTAGCTTCTTCAATCCATCAGCTTCTTCTTCATTTGATTAACATCAGGTTAGATTCATCAGATTTTTTTTATTTTTAGCTTATTTGATTTGAATAAGCTTGTTAATTTATCATCATTTAAATTTATAAGCTTATAATTCAGCTTATTTTGATCGACTATCTTAATTATATGTTATTAGTGATAAGACAATTTATTTAGATCTTTTTCGTGAATAAGTTTATTTATTATCATCGTTTGAATTTATGTTGTTAAGTTATAAGCTACCTTATTAGCTTATTTTAATGAATTATAAGCTATATTATTTAGCTTATTTATGTTTCTAGTGTTAATAAGCTTTGTTATTAACTATATTTATGTTTGAATAAGTTTATTAGATTACTTTATTGATATAAGCTGAATCAATGTGTATTAGTTTATGTAGTTGCAATAAGCAGGTTTTAAATAGTTTGTTGGTTAATCCTATTTGATTTTATCATATATGATATGTTTCGGACGTATATCATATATGATTTTGCTTTTTCATATGTATATGGCATGCGATTATCATATATGATATTTCATTTTTTTCAGTGACGGTTTATTTATTCATTTATTTTCCTTTTATTTTTTTCAGAGATTGAAATGTGCATAGGTGTGTTTAAGGATCAAGATGAAGTCGTGGTGGCCCAGGAGAAAGTTTAAGAAAAGGTAGATTTGGTTGAAAATGAAGAAGAAAAATTGAATGAAGAAGAAGAATAGCAGTTTAGATAATAAAAATGTTTTGGTTAAATCATGAATTCAGTAGACTCTTTGTTTTTGTGTCTTTTGATTATGAATAAGTTTTTATCATATATGATATCATATTTGCTTTTACATTAGGCTTACTTTCTATTTGAATTATCATATATGATATTGTTAAAAGTACTCTTTTATAGTTTATGAACCAAGTGTTGGATCTTTAGTTTTTTTCATGGTTTTACCCGTTAAATATATTAGTCATGATTAATATTTTGATTTTGGGAGTATCATGTATGATAATGTTAGAAAGGTCTTTATTTGTGAATAAGTGATGTTTATTTATTTTAACTCATGTATTTCATATATGATATATGTATTCCATTTTAGCTTGGCGTGAAATGCTAAAAACACACAAGTGATTATTTATTTGTTCAATAAGAAGTTTAACAAGACAATACATTTAACCAAAAGATACATTCATATTCATTTTATAATAAAATATGACGAATTAGTAGCATTACATTGTTAAACCATGATCAACGAATTAGTAGCATTACATTGTTAAACCATGATCAACAAGTTGGATCCCCAAAATGTGGTACATACTTACAGGTACACCATACAGCTTGTCAAACCTTAACTACTTGATTAGCCTACCAACTGCTTGTCGTTCTTTGCCCAAAAAGCATGGGCCTCGTCGTTCATTTTTCGTTGGTGGATGTTTTATGTCTATTGTCAAGATCTTTCTTGCAAACCTCAGCCCTATCTTGTGTATTTCCATTTCTTGTATAAAATGCATTAAAAACTGCTTTCTCTACACAAATAAAAAGATTTGATTTTAATTTCAAGCACATTATCATATATGATATATTATAGTGTTACAAAAGTTGACTTTCAAGCAGATTCTCATATATGATATTTATACACCCAACTAACTTTTATTACTCACAGGGAGATAACAGTCATGCTTGTATGTTAGTTTCAAACACATTTATCTTGTTGATAAATTTTTAATGTTAAAGAAGTTGACTTTCAGCTTTATCATATATGATATTATACACAAAATTAACTTTTTATTACTCACCAAGAGATTACAAACTGCTTATATTTTATTTTTAAGCACATTATCATATATAATGTAGTATAAATGCTTAAAACCTAGCTTATATCATATATGATACAATACATAATTTTTTACAATTTTTTCAGGCAACTTATCATATATGATTTTTCACTAACGGGTCATACTATATCTGTTCAGCGTAGATTAACCCATAAAACCTGATATTTCATAAAATTAAGCTAATAAGTTAGCTTATAATTAAGCATATAATATTAGATGATTTAATTCATAAGTCTTATTCACACAATCACTAATAAGTTAGTTATCATTCAACACGATAAATTCACATAATTCGTCAAACAAGCTATAAAAGGATAAGATGAACTATAAGCTTATTCACATCAAATAAGCTAAAAAAAGATAAATAAAAACAGATCGGGTGAACTTTACCTGATGTTAATGAACTGAAGAAGGAGATAATCGATTTACAAAGAAGATACTCGATTAATTAGATGTTCGTGATTACTCATTCAGATCTGATTTTGTTTGTGTATGTGTTAGATGAGAAAGAGAGAAAGAGTGTGTGTGATAAATCTAAAAGACGGGGTGTGAGTGTGGATGGTGTCTGGGTAGTTGCGGGAGTAAATTTTACCAATACCCTTCAGTTTTTAGTTTTTTTTAATACAAAATCCTTTTTAATCTTCACCCTTCTTTTTTTAGATAGATGGCTAGGATTTGTCCCCCGGTATCCAAAAAATGGGTTCTTAAATAACTCCCCTCATTGTTTGTAGCATGTAATGTCCTTGTTCTAGTGTGTAACAATAAAATAATTGATATATTTAAAAAACAATATGATGGGTACAACTTTACATTCGCATTTGTAGATATATATACAAGTATTACAACTTCATATTTTTCAACAAATTCATTTTCAATTAAACTTTTCTTCCATTCAAAGATGCGACTTAAATCAAATACTACTTTCGAGTTCGATGTAAACCACAACGGAGAATTTAAACTTAACCCCCTAACCTACTAACATGGTTCATTACTGAATATTTACGTTCCACAAATGGGTTTTGAAGATATGGTTAGCTATCTAAAATGGAAAATACCAAGACAACTCAATACTCTTTACTACATGTTTACCACCACCTACCGCATTTATCAGGTATGAAACAAATTAAGAATGATTATCATACTAATGTTATGTATGACATTACAAAAGTTGCTGGGAAGCTATAGATTTTTGTTGATCATGCACCCATAGATTTAAGCACGGTGTTGATTCCAAACGATGGTTCTTTCGAACAATCATTAACATGTGTCATTTCTATATAAACTAAAAACTAGAAGAATCACTAAAATATTTACATCAAATGCAAAAGAGAAAGAATAAAAAGTTCGATTACTATGGCTTATGGGGTGAACTAGGTTTTATTAACAAAACAAAACCTCATACACCCTACACGCAAACCTTTTTCAATTTTGTGGTTCATAATAATGGTCTGTTGGTGCTCGATGAAACGAATAACACGATGTACGTCAACGGTGGAACATTCAACATCAACATTCTAAGAATGAAAAACTTGGCAGATCTGAAACAAATATTTGTTAAATATTGTGTAAACACCCCCAAAAATGTGTCGCAGCGGAAATATGTCAAGGGCGGATACTTCTTAATACAACAGCACAAGATTCCAAGAGAACGTACCTCTAAATGTGTTCGTTTGAAAGTTAAATCTCGTTGATTTTCTTGAAATTTATATAACACTTTGTCCCATAATGCATCACAATGAAAAGCTTGAAAAGCAATTCAAACGAGATTTGATCATTTGTATGTAAGTAGAAATCCATGAATGAAATCCTGTCAATTTAAACTCCAATGCACATCAAGTAAGCCAAGCATCTAATTCACCTGAGAAAAATATGCTAAAAAGTGTCAACATAAAGTTGGTGAGTTCATAGATTTTTATAAGTATGAATGTAAATTCAAATGAATGTATTTGTCTAATGTATCATCACAGTACCATGTAAAATGTTTAGTGACTACTGTCTCACTACGGTATCATAAAATGTTTAAGCAAAAATATTGAATCAAAGATTTCTAAAGTATGACTGACTATTTCAACATGTAAATAGTCACAAAATGTATGTACTTGTGTTCAAATCCAAGATTTGAAATGTATGCATGACCATTGTATCTAATAAAATAGTCACCATATGTGATCATGATTACAGACCTAAGTTCATAAAACTGCGCTTTGACTTGTATGTATGCCAATCTTTTCAGGCACTGTAAATGTATTCAATGAATGCCAATCATATTTCAAAACAATCAAAGTATAATGTTCCGGTAAAATGTAGTTCATGTAACGACATGAAATTAAGTCGTTTCCAGTGATAGTAGTCACTCGAACTGGGGTTGTCACCCTAATAGATCTATTTATAACTTTCGCGCTTAATCCGAGTAATTAACAGTTCATGCAACTTAAGCTTAATCCATAATCATTAGAATGAAACAAACGTGTCAGTTTCCTTAAGTAAAAAACTAGTGATGTATCTCATCACGAGATATGTAAATGAGTATGTAAACAAGTAACGAAATCAAGTATGTAAAAGAGTATGTAAAAGAGATTGTAAATGAATATGTAAACAAGTTGTAACGAGCATGTATTCTCCCCGGGATTTGTAAGTTAATGTAAAAAACAAGTGAAAAGTGGGGTTATAAAAAACTCACCTTGATGATGAGAACGAAAGGGAGAAACTGGCAGAAGATGCACTATTTATGCACAATACTAACCGAAACCAGAGGACGGCTCCACCCAAGAAGTTAAGGTTTCTATTAACGTCTATAATACCACTAATTAGAACGATGATTTGAGTTTCTCGATGAATGGTTACATCAACGCGACGCGTTGATAAGGATTTTGATCACAAGTTGTAATAGTTCGGTGATTGGTTAAATAAAATAAATCAAAAATGAAAGCCAAGTATGTAATATATTCCGTATATAATTTATTTACATATGAAAAAATGGACAAGTATATTATTCAGTATGGTGAATTATTATAACAATGACAAAACCCAAAAGAATAATCGGGTATATATTACTTTGCAAGTATTATTAAGGATGCTGAGAAAAAATTGATACAAAAATATTTCGACACCAATTTAATTAATAAAAATTCCTTGCATAAAAGTAGGCACACGTCTTAAAGTTATGAATTAAGTAAACGATGTTCGTAAAGCTTTTACAAAAGTTATGATTTTTACCTTCTAGTTGGGAATTTATAAATATATTTTTAAATTAATCTTTCGTCTTAGTGAGGGTCATAGCAAAATAGTTGTTTCATTTGTAAAATTATAGTTTTCGTTTGTTGTCGGGTTATTGTATAATTATAAATAAAATATCTTTAATCTATAACTTAATCCTTTTAATCGGTTTTCAAAGATAATAGAAGTTGTAGCGAAAAATACTAAGTATCGTAATTTATAGAAATTTCGGCATGACCTATTCGTTTATACGACGTTTTCCATTTTTATAAAATTTTCATATACATGTTGCTAATACCCAAATGCGTTTTCAATTATATATCTAATAGAGAACTAGTAGATAATAAATTAGCATAAACCAAACACATCCTATGCTGCTTAATCCCTATATTCGCACGATTACCTTTTCGTCTCAAACAAACGTTCTATTACTAAATTAGTTTACTTACCAATAAGTAAGTTGCTAAACATAAAAATAAATAATGACATGATAGTAAAAGTGATCAGTTGGGACAATTTTGAAAATGAAATGTTACATCCCCCCCCCCCCACCCCCCCCCCCCCCCCCCCCCCCCCCCCCCCCCCCCCCCCCCTCAATGTTTAACAGTAATAAAATGTTGTATAGTTTTTGACACAATGATACAAAAAACATATAAACTCATCGGATTCTTCATGTAAGTACAAGTAAAAAAAACACACAAAAACAAAATAAAAAAGGACAAATCATATATTACTTAAACATAAGAATCATAATAGTGATACTATACAATTTAATACTGAACAAAACAAAAGAAGTAAATGTGCTCGAATGATGATCAATGTGAAAAGAAAATTAGATCTATAATTGGTCGGTTCAAAGGATAGTCTTAAACCGACACCCACTGAAGGATAGTGCCGGCTCGAGCCGCTTTTCTCTTATTGGTATTTTCGGAAATGAGATAAAGAATAATGAAAACCATTATTTAACTAGAAGACAAAAGCATTAAGGAACTGAAATTAAAACTCGCTGCTATCACTTTAATGAGAATAAATTAATGGAAATGAAACTAAATCTTGATACGAAGACCAAGATGACAAATGAGTAAATGACGACGGCTGGGAGGTGGTGATGGCGTACGGTGGAGATGGTGTGGTGGTGAGGCAGTGGTTGGTCGGAATCTGGCCAGAGGTGGGACGCGGCGCCAGAAAACTTTTGGAGAGGGAGGAGGTGTGTGTGTGTGGTGGCTAGGGTTATATGAATGAAACCCTAGTTGGCTATCTATATATATATATATCTTAAAGTTTAAAAAAATATGACAAGTGTATAATAGATTGGGGGTGATGGTATAAATATTTTCACAGGGACCAAAGGTGTAATCTTTTGTTAATTAATGGTTCGGGAATCGTTTAGACAAGTTAACGATTGATTCAAAATACGAAAATTACGCCGTTGCGTTCCAAATATTTTTCCCATAAAAATGAGTATTTACTTGATAGTATTTCATAAATGTTTTTATAAACTTATTTAAAATGTTTTGCTATTTATTGGGTATCCCGGGTGAGCTTTGTCCGAAAAATAAACTTTAACTCTAATATTCGCGTTTTTAACAAACATTTTTGAATAAAATGTAAAATAATTTATTAATTATTTTTATTTAATAAAAAGTGATAATTAAATATAAATTTAATTATTTTTGTGTCGGTTCGCATTGTTCTCGTTTTCAAAATTTTGCGAGGGTATTTTAGTCATTTTCTGCTTATTTTCGGGTCTCGGGCAAAACTAAAAAGTTGTCCGGAATGTCGTTTTACATCAAATTGATTTAGAGTCCGGGTCGTGAAAATATGATTTAGCGGATCGTTTTTGAAAACTCAACTTAGGAATAACATATATCTTCTCGTTTTCAAGTCAAATAAGTAAAAGAAATAAATTTGCACAAGAGAGATATGTAATAATAAATATGATTTATTATTTAAATATGTTCCGAAAAATTACCGGTTACGTGGTAATCGTTTTTATGTGAAAATAAAAGATCACAAGTCAAAAGGACAAGTCGGACCCGAAAAGTCAAAGGGTAAAATAATCATTTAAAATTCCAAAAATTGTCGGTTGTCACAGTACCTACCCCTTAAAGAAATCTCATCCCGAGATTTAATTTGTGTTAACCAATTGTGTGACCAAGAAAAGATTTAAGATTTAATAAACCAGTTTTTAAACATGGCGTCGATAACTTTAGTCAGCAAAATTAGATGTTTCGACACTTCTCAATATACCAAAAAATTTGGCTAGGTTTAACCAGGATATTTAATCCATCAAAATAGGTATCTCAAAAATATCATTACATGTTTTATGATTGATATAATCGCGTTATAAAGATAGTCTCTTAATAGTTGAAAAGCTTTAAAGGAGAATGTGTAGTCGGCGTGAGTTGTTTGAATAAAGGTTTTAAATGTTAAGGACGGAGTCTCGTTTCTTGATATCGTAATGTTCGTGATTAATAATGGGACTTGGCTATATGGATGTAAATATTCAAAACTTATTTGGCTGTACTAAGATGTTTCGCGACCTAAGTTCTTGTACTAGTAAGCGAAATGAATAGTTCGCTAGTTGTTTCGCCGAGAGGTGTTTATCTAGGTTTAAGGGGGTTGCTTTATATATTGGATAAAGGTGTACAAGATGGGACCGCTCAGGGACCAACAACACAACCATAACGTCGATAAGTGTTTATCTGGATTAAGGGGTTGCATTACCTATTGGATAAAGTTATACCAGCTAGGACCACTCCAGGACCCAACAACATCAACCATAACGGAGAGCTTATGCGATGGACGACGGAATATGGTACTCAGTCGTTAGTTCGAGGATGAATCAACTCCATTAGTTCAAGTGTGTAACAAGTCTGTTAGTTCCACGAACAGTTCGTGATCGCGAGGATTAGCAACGGCAAAAGTAATAACTTAAGAATGAGATAAGGTAGTTCCAAGCGAGGCCTTAAGATTTATGCGGAGTGACAAGACACTATTGTGCTTCTAAACCTTTTTAACGGATTCTGGTGATTATTGGGTTCGAGTTCATACTCGTGTCATATTGGATACCATTAAGCCCACTCATTTATAATTCATTACTTACATAAAGGAGCGTCCTAATTTATGTAAGTAAGAAATGATAAACTTATGGTTTGGGGATTTACAATTTCTTTATTTAACTGAAGAGGCGTCCCAATCCTTTCAAATAAAGAGATTATAAATCATCCTACTTAATAATTTCCGATGCAATACGCGTACTCACATAACCTTCAAGGTGATGGATAACATGACGATGCATGTGCTTCTAATGAGTATGGGGCGAGTGTTTAAAACTCTTCTTTGAAGACGGGAAGTAAAACTACCAAGGAATATCGACCTAGAGTTCAAGATAGTTAATGAGTACTCGGTTAGAGTAAACAAGGTAAAGGTCTCTATGAACGAGTCAACATAGCGATTATCATATCAATCCTCCTATTACAAGTCCCGCCCATACAAGACTTGTAATACTTAGATTCATACATAATCCCATGTAAACAGAACTGTGACGGGTTTTGTTAACATAGCAATTATCATATCAATCCTCATATTACAAGTCCCGCCCATACAAGACTTGTAATACTTAGATTCATACATAATTCCATGTAAACAAAAATTATGACGGTCTCCGTGTAATACGATATTGTATAAAGCTATGAAGAAAAATAATATTCTTAGAGACCATTGTTTAACTTACAATGTCTGAGAACGAAATGAGACCATTGTGCAACTCACAATGTCTAAGAAGTAAAATGAGACCATTGTGTAACTTACAATGTCTGAGGTATAAATGAGACCATTGTGCAACTCACAATGTCTTAAGAAATGTCCTAGTATTTATATAATTAACTCTTATATAAATAAATGTACGATATACGCAAAAGGAATGCAAGCATATATATTATATATATGTATGTCATGTAAGCACTTAAGGTAACAAGTAACCTAAGCAAGTAAGCAAGTAGTGTGTATGCACTTTGAAAATGTTTGCTGTGATGCAATGCTTGTGAAAACGGTTATAGTCTAGGGTAAAATATGCAACCTAGTTCCGTATCACTTTGAAACAACATGTTGCTGTGATTGCAAATTCTTGTGAAAATGGTTAAAATAGTACCCTAGGGGGGTAGAAATATGCCCCACACCCTAAAGATCCCGTAAAACCAGTTTGCCGTCAGATTCCCAAAAATCAGGTAAAACCCTCAAAAAAAAACCGTGGTCAACGGCGGAAAATGTATGTTTTTACCCCCCCCCGGGGGGCAGTTTAACTTTAAAATAATACACCAGCGCTAGGCGAATAACACAAAGTAGAAACGACCCTCATTAAAATGATAGTTCCGATATTTGAGAAAAAGAATCCCCCGTTTATTGATTTCCTTATTGCAAATTTGACAATAAATTTTGACTCCAGTAAATGCCATCACACTGAAAAAAGCCGTTAAGGAAAAAACATCCCCGCGAACGAGATAAAATATTGATCATTTGTTCTGTAATGTATAAGAAAAACCCAAGAAATTGTACAATCATTCCAAAATGATCCCCAAAATATAGACCTCTCCACATTTGCGACGTCATCAAGATTTAGGCCAAGCATCTAATTCCCCACCTCTGAGATAGATAAAATGTACAAAATGCTTTTGAGTTTCACGGAAAATGTGTCAGACAAAAGAGTTTGGTGATGTTCAATAGATTATTGTTATACAGTGTGCAGATAAAAATGGTTGCGTGAACCAAGTTTTCTGTAAAGGTTCAAAATTCGTATGACCCATTTTTAAAAAATTTCTCCTTAAATGTCCCCCCTTCCCAAAAATATGTATGGTATTAAATTTTTAGAAAAAAATTCGAAAAATAGTAATGTAAAGTAATGCAAAAGACCCATTTCAATCCTCCAAATAGTACAACAAAAATGGAACGTTTAATGAAATGTTATACAACCGCAATTGTGTGGTTTTTCCCAACAGTTAAGTAGAAAGGATTAATTTTTTATAATAAATAATACACCAAAATATTTTTCCAAAGATATGTTATTGTCCCCACCCCTATTCAATATTCAAGGCTACAAGTAAATAACCATTTGTGATTATAAAACCCATTAATTCATACTAAAATTAAACTCACTAATTTTTATGTGTAAAAACCTGACGACGTAAAGACTTTGTATGTAAAAAAAAGCCACTTATAATCAAGGCATACGAGTCAAGAGTGGGTAACCCCATCGTGAGGTGTACCCCCAACCCCAAGAAAACACCTGGCCAATAAATTGAAAAATTAATATTATCCCATACCATAGGGTGGGGATCCCCCCCTCCAAGAACACCCGGGCAATATAAAGAAAAAAAATTCATGTTTAAGTTAATTTTTGGTTTATAGCCCCTGAAGAACTTCAACTTAATCCGTCATTCTACATGTTTATATACGTTTCGTTTTGCCCCAGTGGAATAGCTATACACCCGAAACCGAGGGATAGACAATTCCCCGAATAGATCTAATTTCCAAATAAATTTCAAGCGCGCCACAGCCACCAAGGTGGATTTACTGTTATTCAATGGCCCCACCTAAGCCCCGGATAATCCCATTATCATTCCGAGTAAAAGATAAATAAATTGTTTTTTTGGCCATCCCTATAAAGTAAAACCCAATGTTATATTTTTGGTATCTCAACCGCGATGAAAAAATAGAACAAATACAATTAAAGGTGGTAAAATAACGAAAGTATATAGCGCGAGTTGGGTTCAAGTCCCCCCACAAAGTTAAACCAAGTAAAAAAATTTTTGGTTATCTCCATTCCGCGGGATATATAAAAATAAAACGAATATAGTCTTAAAAACACAACTTTTTGTGTAAATCAACCAAGTATATAAAAAAATGCATTTTGGTAAAACAAGCATGTTTTCACCCTAAAACAATAATGTATTTAAAAAACCTATAAACAAAACAGGGGGGCCCCTATATGAAACAACTCAACCATGGATGGTTTGTAAGAACCGATAAGCACGACACTTGCATAAAACGCAAACAAATTGAAACTCCACAACACAAACGGAAAAACCAAAACCGACCTATTCGAACAAGAAAGGTTGGGCGGTTTTATCTATTAACGAGGCTAAAGAACCCACTAGACCCCTAGGATTAAATGGACATTTAGAGAGTTACTCCTCGATGGGATAGTCCACCACCTCAACGTGAAATCCACAATATGAAAAATAAAAGAAGATATTAGGTACGTTTTTTGCCAAAGTTTGTAGTCGAAGTTGAGTTGGTGGTTTTTGGATTTTTTTTTAAATTAAAATAAAATCGAAAGTAAAAAACGCAAAGTGGTTGTTATCAATAAATACCGTAATATATGCACGTGAATGAGAAAATAACAAATTATATAACTCCAAAACCGAGAAATTTTATAAATTGACCAAAGGGAACACAAACAATCCAAGGATAGAAATTTTATAAAATAATGACAATGTAAATAATACCCTTTATTGCATGTAATTATAATAAGAAAGTAAACGAAGTTAAAATAATGATTAAAACCAAATAAAACTGATTTTTTTTGGGACATGTTTCCCGGAAATCCCACCACTTGTAATTAGATAAAAAGTTCTTGAGTAAAAAAAGTAAACACATGTTTTTTAAAGTCTTTTACTTTGGCGTCCCCCATTAATCGGAGAATATAAAAAAATAAGTATGATTTTATTACATAATTTTTTAAGTATTTCCGTTTCCTCGACGGGGTTTCATTTAGTTAAACTAGAATTTTTTGGTCCCGCCCCACATTTACAAAAGGTGTAAGTTCTCGTTTTTCGTTTTTTTATCTTGGGTTTTAATTTGGATAATTACCAAAATTAAACCGAAAGTCAAAGGACAATATAAAACTTTCGTCACTTTTATTGGTTTTTTATCTAATATTAAAATAGAAATTGGACCGAAAATCTATAAATTAAGTTATGAACGGAGATAAATTTTTAATATAAAGTTTCCACGATCCATTCGGACCCCCTATTTTTCGGGTTAAACCACAATGTTTATTCCAATTTTATTATATGAAAAATCAATCCCATGTTTGCAATATGAACCTCCCCCGCGTTTATCAATTGGTTATTTATCCAATCATTCCCCGCGTCGTTTTTTTTTTTAGATATAATATATAATAAGTTTTATATATGATTTTTTATATTTTATTAAAATCTAAAACAAAAAACAAAGAAAATAAATTAGAATTTATCCATGATTTTTAAATTTTAATACCAATATAAACCTACCCATATATATTCTCCGGTTTATATAAATTATAAATCTCCCGTAATATATTTTAATTTAATCGGATTATTATAAAATCAAACACCGCCCCTAAAGGTTTTTTCTCTAAAAACCAAATGCCCCCCTTAAGTTTCGTTTTCCTGATAAACCAAACGCAACCCCTTAGATGTAATTCTTGCCCGCTCAAAACCAAAATCCCAACGCCCCTTATTGTAAATTTCCCCCTTTGTCCCAACCAAAACGCAACCCTTGTGCGGAATATTGCTGTGCCCAACCAATAACGCACCTTTGGTGCCTGTGGTTTACAACCAGTCCCCAACCAATAAACCCACCCTTTTTTTGTCAGTTAAAGCAACAACCAAAAACGCAACCCCCTAGGCTGTTAAGGACGCCAGCCCCCCAAACACGCACCCCTTTTATCGACGTTTTTTTCTAATCAAAAACCCACAACGCGCAACCCTAACAGTTGGGGGTTTATTTTCTAGTAAAACCAAAACACAAACCCCCCCATGTAACTAATTAAGAAAAAAACCCCCAACCAACCCACAACCCCTTGGGGGGTGGCGGTAAATGAAAAGTAAACCCAAACGCACCCTCGTGGCGTTTACCACAGCCAACCCGAAACGCCCACCCTTGTGGGGTGTTTTCCTCCAAACCCACAACGCACCCTTGTATTGTATTTTATGAAGACCCCCTACAAACACCCTTAGGTAGCTTAATAAAAATAAAGCAAACGCACCCCTTGTCGTTTTAATAAAAATCCACAACCACACCCTAAACGGCTTTAAAAGAACAAGTACCAAACCCACACCCAAGCTACCCGGGGCAGTTAAACAAAAAACCACCTTACGCCACCCTAGTAAGAAGGTGTTGGACTGCCAAAAGACTCACAACCCTTGTGGGTGTTTCTTAATCCACACCAACACACCCCTCGAGCTTGGTGTGAAGACAAACAAAACACGCCAACCCTTAGTGGCGGATGGGTTTTAGGCGGCCTTGTGGGTGGGTGGAAAATATATGCCTAGATTTGAATGTCCCACCCCGTGGTGACCAGTGGGGTGGGGTGGGGTGATCCCGTGGTGGCAGTGGTTTGACGTAGAAAGATTGGGTTTTTTCTTATGGGTGGTGGAATTAAGACATGATAAGATGAACCGACACGAAAAAAATTGAATGGTGGGGGGTTATTTGTGGGGGTGGACCGAAATGGGTGGGCGTGCCGTTGGGGGGGAAAGTGGTTTGAAGCAAAATGAGGTGGCATGTGCAGGCCGAGAGGGGGGTAGTAAGAGAACGGATAGAGAAAAATTCGGCATGCGTGTTGCGCTGAAAGAAGATTTATAAACATAGGAACAGACAGAGGCGCCAGGCTGAGACAAAAAGTTTCCCGGCCAGATGTAGGTAAAGGAAATGTAATATTTATGTTGTAGGTTAACTATCAAAAAATTGAAAATAAACAATTAAACCTTCTTAAATATAAAATATTTATATATATATTATATATATACAGATAGTCTAATTTACATTTATATTAAATACATAAATACAAAAACATATACAATTATTAACATATACAAATATAATAACAATATACAATATACCACTATATATACAAATAACACTCTAAAAATAAAAAATATTCTAACATATATATAAATAAATATCCTATATTTATACATTAGACCATATAAACAAATAATATTATTAAAGAGACAAAAAACAAAAGGTTGAATTGTAGTTATAATAATTTATTATAAAGGATATTTTATGTGGGTAAATTATATTTCCACAGGGACCCCAAACGTGGGTACTTTTTTTGCCATATAGATACTGGATTTTCGTGAAACTCGATTGGCACATAGTTTAGTTTAAATGAAATGATTTCCCATAACTTATATAATATACAAATAATACCAAACAGACATATAACAATAAATTATAATTACATTAATACAATATATAATATATCCCATATAACATAAACATTATACAATCTAATCCTAGATATACAATCTACAAACCCATAATACATATATATTATAGAATTTTTAAACATATACCATAAAGTTATAATACAAATATAAATATATAAATATATAATCAATAGTATACATATATATATATCATACAATATATATATATAGGTATATAACAAAACAAAGAGGTCAAAATATAGGTTGTATAATAGTTTAAAAAGGTTAAGTTAATTTGTGGTAAATAATATTATTTCCCCACCGGGTTCATCCCCCCCCCAAACGAGTTTAAAATTTTTGCCAAAGATAATGGGTTTTCGGGACGACGTTTGAGGAAACAAAGTAAATGGAAATGAATTTCCCAATACCACCGAAACTGCCCTAATTTGGCCCCCGTTTTTCCAAATCAAAATTTTTCTTCCAATAAAAAAAACTAGTTAAATCCTTCGACCCTAAATTTTTTCACCATAAAAACCGTTTTGTTTTTATAAAAAATTATTTCAATTGTTTGTTAAATATACTGAAAACTTAGTCCCCCCCCCCACCGTAAAATTGGATCCTTTTATACCGTTTGGAAATTAATTTGACGTTTTAACAAAACATATTACTGCGAAATAAACATGAATAAACTAATATAATTAAATATTTTTATTTAAATAAATTGGGTTCAATTAAAAAATAATAAATTTTAAAGTTTATTTTTTTATGTCCCCCCGGTACCTCGCGTTGTTTTCCCCCTTTGTATCCTAAAATCTAGCGAGGGGCGCGTATTTCGGTCATTTATTTTATATATTTTTTTTCCTTTTTATTTTTTTGGGGTCCTTCGTGCAAAAAACAAAAGTTGTCTGGAATATCGTTATTAACCATCAAATTGCTTTTAAGAAGTACAAAAAAAACGAAGTCCCCCCCGCGATGAAAAAACGTGGGAAGTTTTTAAGTGGGCCTCCCCCGTTTTTTGATAAGTCCAATCATTTAGGAATAACATATTATCATTTTTTCTCGCTTCCCGAAAAAACTTATTATTTTTGCACATGATGAAAATAAAGAAAATAAAATAAAAATTTATGAAATTAAATTTATTTTAAAAATTATGTTACAGAAAAAACTTTACCCCAGCTTTACGCCGGTAAAAAAATAACCCACCGTCTTTTATGTGACCAATTAAAAAAAAAAATCGAAAGTCCAAAAAAGTCCCAAGTCCGCAACCCCGAAAAAGTTCCCCCAAAGGTACAAATAGATCCCCATTACCAATTTTACCCAGAAAATATTGCCAGATATTGATATTACACATTAAGGGAATTCTGTTAAACCTATTTAGTCCATGGTACCATGCCACCACACTAAATAAGTCGCAAATCATACATCTCTGTACCATCTTCCCCTTTTTGTCATTATCCAATAGGGGACTTATGAACATATGCAACTTTGATCTTTACGACTACAAACCATAAATTAAACTTCTAATCTAAGCTTTTCAATGTCTCAAATTAACCTCCATGATGCATAATAAGATAAATAAATTTAAGCAGTAGAAACTTAAACTAGCATTAGTAATAATGACTTAGTAGTAGTAAGAATCAAAACCTTCCCCTCAAGTGATGTATGTAACATATACAAATGGTTAAACACTTTATCATATACTTCCCCTGAAACCAATATGTTAACCATCTCTTGACCAAAAGTAATAGAATCAACAATAAGAATCTGTACGAATAACTAACCATCAGTAGTAACGAATACCATGTAGTACCATCCATGAAGAGCAGCACTAAAAATGACTAACAGTAGTAATCGATACCAAGCAGTAGTAACAATGAAGAGCATCATTAAAATGGTTGAACAATAGTAAAAATACACTAGCAGTATTAACTTAGTCAAGTAGTATTAACTTAAGCTAGCAGCACTAACTTCAACAAACAGTATTGCTTTTGTTGAGCAGCACTAATGAAGTAGAAGTAGTATTAAAAACATAGAAGCAGTATTAACCAAGTAAGAGCAGCATTAACCATGCATAAGCAGTACTAACTTCTATGAAGTAACATTAACTTTGTTTGAGCAGTATTAACTGTTGCAGAGTAGTAGTAACCATGTATGAAGCAATAGTAACTTCCAATCAGTATTAACATGATAACCACTTCAATAAACTTTCCACAAGAACCTAAACTCGAACTCTTAGCTTCCAC